>OU015463.1:16581385-16731385 GCA_907164805.1 Brachyptera putata | reverse complement strand
TTATTGTATTATTGATATTCCATATTATCCTCAAGTTTTATATAACTATTACGATTTATCTTCAATTTCATTTTATTTTATGATTGACTCTTTCTGTTTTACTGTATATGTTTAAGGACAGTGGTAGGGCAAAGATCAGTCGTAAGATTGAACATCACCATACAATGATGGATAAAGACATATCTATATAACTAATGCTTACTATACTTTTCTTATTTTGATACCACCATTTATATTTAAAAAAATATCAACTAATAGCAAACAATACTTTTTTATTGCAGGTTCCCCAAACTTATCATCATATTGGTTGATGTTGAGTGAGCTGGAAGAAGATGGATACGATAAAGCAAAGCTGTTGTGGGAAGAAGTAAAACCATTGTATCGAAAACTGCGTCAATTTGTTGCTACGAGCCTGCGTGCGAGATATAGTTCGGACGTATTCGATGCGACGGTCTCGTCAGGATCTGATGCTCGTATCCCGGTGCAACTCTTAGGTGCAAACTAAAAACATATTTATTGAGAGAGGTGTTTTTTTGCTAGTGCACTGGACCCCTACCTAATAAATGTCATGCTAGTGCTAGCTAGCTCCACGAGACTGGAACTTTTATTGGTTGGGTGCTTTTAGGTGTTATTTGCATAAAATTCTAGCGCTGCTTATGAGGTGGGCTTCGAAATGTGATTAAATTATTGCAGTCTAAGAGACCGTGAGTTGGTTAGTAAATTATATTGTCTTTTTAGATGCCTATTCCAACAATTGACAAACATTTTGTATTCACGTTTTTAGGTCACATTTGATATTCTTTGTTCAATTAGCGTTGACGAGAATATTCTGGGTAAAATACGCTCTTCAGTGCAATAGGTGTATTCATATTTTATCTTGAACCTGGGTTGACATTTCACGATTTGTAATCTTCATTCACTATGGTTAGAAGTAATTTATACATCATTTATGTTAATTTCCTAACGAAGTCGTTAGTATGTTAAATTATAAATGAACGCCATTTGCAATTTCAACTAGTTTCAAAAAAAGTACTCAATAATAACTGACTTAATTGTTTCAGGTTCTAGGTTAGGGTTCGACTGGACTAGCGTTGCAGATTTGATTTTAACAAAGAATTGCAAAGACATCTTTGATCAGATCAAAACATCCTTGGAGGAACGTAAGATGAGCGGTAAATTGCTGTACCAAAAAGCTGAGAAAATGACTGGCTTTTTGAACATTGGCAAATTATCAAGTAGCTTCTGGAAAGAATCGTTGTTTGAAGATACTTGTCCTGCTAAGCTGGTTGATCCTTGTCGCGTAGAACCAAGGTAGGCTTTCATGCATCTTATACATACTTCTTGACTAGCTTGTACATATTAAATCGATGGTGACAAGGCAAGATGTCGTAAGCGCCACTTTGAATTTTTCACAGGAAGTTGAAAACGTTTAATAAATTCAAATTTGAAGATATAATTTCCCAAAATTTTGTGTGATATTTGAGCATACGTTTAGGCCCACAGATATTCACAAATTTTGATGAAAATTCATCAAGTTTTCACGAACTCGTATTTTAATTAGGAAATAGCTCAGCGTATTTGGCGCTTACGACAAAATGTGTTGTATTTTAATGGGAAAATTGCATTGCATATTTGGCGCTTTTACATATTGTGTTGGCGCTTACGAAAAAATGTACAGAATCCTTGTCGCGTACGACCAAATTATATTGGTGACCACGCCTGATGTATTTTCATGTTGCTTACGACACTTGGCACATCGATAAAGATGACCTTCTGAATTGTAAATCACGAAAAAAAAAGAAAATGAAAAAAGTCGTTCACCTCATTTTGCCTTTCCACCATCAATAGAGATGGTAGCTTCTAAAAGTCAGAATTCAGAATATTTTTTGATGGTTTTACGAAATCCTACAGCCTCATAAAAAGGTTACCCAATCATCCTAGTTCATCATCCCCCATTTCCAGCTTGAAGATCTTCAAACCATTGACAATTGGTGGGAATTTTTAAAATAATTTCTAAAAATTATCTGAGCTTCCAAATAAGAATATTGTGTGAAAAATTTTTCCAAGTTTGGACCAATATCTTCATCGTCTTTGGAACATCTATCAAGGAATAAAATGGGAAGAGTGTGCATCTGGTCTGTGAAGACCAAGATGTTTGGATCAAGATTCAAAATTTTCATATCAAGTTGGATCACTGACCTCCTGAAAGTGACGAATAGAGATGAAATATGTTTGTACTAAACTAGAGTAGCCTATTCACGTTGCGCCTAATATTTGTGGTATAATTATAGTCCTAATAATAATAGAAACGTCCACCATTTTCTTTGCAGAGTGGCTGCTTGTAATCAAAGCACGTGGACCAACTACTTGGATGGCCACGAAATTACGATGCGAAGTATACAAAGTCAGCTGGTGTCCTCGAAACAGCTGGGCTACATGTTGATCAACGGCAATCGCTTCTCGGCCGTCGACACCGGCATCGCTGGACTGGCAACACTCATCGCTTCTAACCGCCACTACTTGTCGCAACAAGAGGTGCTGAAAAAGCCGACGAACACCTGTGTCAAGGAGGCTTTACTCGTACTAGTCGCTCTGAGAGAATTGCCAAAATTGCCCTATTATCTTGTGGCGGATTTGGCACGAGTGGATGCGATCACGTCGAATAGAACGGCAGATATTGGCAAGATTTGGCGACAGTTCATGTAAGTTTGTAGGATTAATTTCAGTCAGTCTGTGAAATTTTTGTAGCAGCATTCAGTTGTGTGTTGAGGTAACATTTGCAGTGGTAGTAGTCACAACATTTACAAAAAATATCTACAGCAAATTAATATTTTATAAGGCCTATTTTTTTTTTTTTTTTTAAATTGAGTCCGACCTCATTGTATTTGTGTTTTTACATCCTCTAAAGATTTTATACTTTGAAATGTCCAATACGTTGAACTTTCTGCTAAACATAAAAATAAAATATATCACCATTTTAGAGAATCGTACTGGTGATGATTGAGGATGTGGTCAGATTTTGTTTTTCTTTCAAATTCGTTTGGGATATTCAACAATCTATACGTAATCATTTATATTTGGTTACAACACAGTGTTGAAGTCCTTAAACAATCGAGAGGTGCTGCTTTTAAATGGGTCTTAATTATTCATCTTCTGCCTTTATTGAGAAATAATGACTGTAGATTAAGGTTGTGATCTTGTTGACAAAATTGGATATTGCTTACGGAATATACCTGTACCAGAGGGGGAACGTGTGGCTGGCACCCTGAACTGTCATTCGGGAGTCCGGGGTTCGATTCCCACTATGGTTGACCATTCTGGTATAGAGTTATTGTGTGGTTTACCAGGATGGCTCCTTGACAATAGACCATGACCCATTTCCTTCTCACTACCATATCCAAAAACACCTAATAAAATAACCTTTCATCTCACCTTCCCATCGTCTCATTCATCTTTCACCAACATCAATAGATTTAGTCATCAATTAGGTGTATTGAAGAAATAAAATTAATATATGACACTACAATTTTGTTTCAGCAATATCACCGTGATGTATATTTTCCAATTATCTGTCCTCTGTTTCTTATATATATCTTTAATGAATAAAGGTCTGTCTTATACACATAAGATTGCTTAGAAAACACAGAGTAAAAATCAATTAATTAAAATATAAAAAATAACCAAAGCAAAATATTTGAAAGAGTAATCAAATAACAACAGAATGAGAAACAAAACATAAGTTAATTAAATCTAGGAATAGTTGTAATAAAAATTGGAAAAACAATAATGATAACTTGAAAAAAAGAAAAAAAAGATTAAAATAAGCGTCAACCACATAATTCACGTGTCACATCAGTGAGGTTTTATACCAAACCTGTTGTTGCAGGTTCGATGATGAAATGCAGGGCTTGTCAACTCCTGATAGTGAGTGGTGGGGCTTTCTCGAGGACAGTCATATTGCGTCAAATCGTCCGTACATCAGTCACTTCTACGGTGTATTTCTTCAGTTCCATCTGTTTGAAGAGATGTTGATGAAAGATGAAGGAACCACTGACGACGCAGAGCAGTTTATACACTCGAGAGATGAGTTCAAGTAAGTATTGAAGTAGTGAGTATGTCCACGGGTGGTTGCGTTGACAGGCCGTCAATGCATGTGTGCGTCCAGTTGCTTTTCAACACGTTGCATTTAATATTTCCACAGCATTACGTCGTATCGTCATAGGACTTGTACTGAGATGTAGGAGGTGGATTGGGAAATGAATGTTTTTTTTTTGCTGATGAAATATGCTAATCGATCAAAAAATAATGGGCCCATTATAATGTCGGCTGCTATTTCAGAACCTTGTTCTAGACTACTTACATGTTTCAAATTGACGAGCTTATCACTACAACACCCACCTGACTCGCCTGGTGACATGGTGATCGCCCTTGCCACTTTGATTTGGTAGATGATGAGACTCAAGATGAAAAACGAGCCATGAAAAACCCAATCAACCTAACCGGGACAGTTTGAAAGTACAAAAATAGTAAATTGTTCTACATCGGTATTTTTACCGTGATTAATGTTAGGTATCCATTATTGCGCACACGCAAGTTTTTTTCTCTCTTACCTGGCGCAATATACACTATTTTTCACCTTCGACAAGCTCATTGTTGCCGTCTACGTACATAAATTTCGCCTAATAGGGATACTCCCACGCCAACCGTTGATTTACTACAACAATCGTATTCTCACATTGTTGCTGTGAGCGTTTTACCGGTCACGGTCTTGTACTGAGTTCTATATGATATCACTTCGCAACTATTCACTATTTTATAATCGAACACCGAGCGTAAGCCTTCTTGTTTCACGTCCCCGTCTCACCTTGATACATTGACGATATTCTTCTCATGTGTTTACGTCTCCCCTATTCAGTGACCAGGCTACAAGTGGTGGCGTCTTCTCTGTTACTACACGTCATTTCAATTTTGTGTACGGCTCGCATATATGCGGTGATGGTTTTTTAACCAGTCAAATTATGGGAATAATACACCGAAAGATGAAATAAAGGCCTAATTGTCATTGAGCTCGGTAAACGGTCTCCGCCCAGACGTACTCTACAACTTGTAACAAGGAGCTTGTAACAAGATACTACATCCGCACCATTTACTCTATCTCGGCACAATAGGATCTCTTTAATCAATCTGAAGATGCAGAATCAATAGTTATTGTAAACCGACTATCCGTTGCCGAGATGATGCCAGGGACGGTAGCCTGTGTAGCCATATCACAGAATGACAGTGCAATTTACATAACTCAGAGAAGTACCAACAATGCTTAGTTACCACCATAAATACTATTGGCCCCGTACTTTGTCTCCCCCAATTATTAATTGGAACAACAGTACACGATAGACAGTGGTTCATAACTTTTTACTTTATTGATATGTTCCGACTTGTTTATAGAAGGAGAGTAAAGAGAACAGATTTTCACCTGGTAATCTGTCAACATACTCCGTGCTAATTAAAGCACTACACTAAATTATGCAGATACTCGTCATACCCCATGCCAGTGATAGAGTATGATACCTATCAACTAGCATCTACGCGTGTTATAGCTCTTTTATAGGGGCAGTCGCGTGGTCTTTCACAATTGTACAACAGTCTCTGGTATAACAAGGCTTTGTCGAACGATGGTCTCATACCTACGCAATATAATCTTGCGTCTTTATGAACAGAAGAATGCCAGGGACGTCGTTAGGGGGTCCAAGGAGGGGTGCGCGCCTCCCCAATCGACATTTGCGCCCCCCCAATAATGTATCCTCTTTAAAAATATATAAATGTTCACCTATTACGAATAAACACACAATGAAATATTGCTACTTATCAATATGAATTATATCAGTATAAACTCGACTTCCTCAAACTTCCTTCCAGAAGTGATGAACATACATGGTTTGTTTCTACGAGTATGACTCTGGATCCCGGTGACACGTTTCTTCGAATTCATTCAGATCTCCAACTCGTTTTTGGCAATTTCTCATTATAGCGAATAACTAATACACACGTAACGTATGCTTTGTGTTCCTCGTCCAACGATATTTCATATTTAGCGATAATAAAGTACACAGAACTACACAAACTCACCCCTGTTCTTGCCGACAAAACCGAATTAGCCGACGATATTACTTGATGATATTTCCAAATTCTTATCTGCGCCCCCCCAATACAGAAATCCTAACGACATCCCTGAAGAATGCACCCACTATATTTGACTATGAATCCAGGTGGACCTGGTCCTGATGATCGAATTCGTATTGCACCATATGATTCAATATTATAGTGATTTGAATATAAGTGACTTCCAATATTTCTACTCCAATATCAACTTGTGACTTCATCATTGGGAGCGCAGTACTTAGTTACAATGATTAGGACTAGCTAAATAAAAGCTTTATTACTATAGTTCATACTTTTTTCAACTGAAATAAGATCTTAGCATCTCAACCAATTCTACTTTTGTTTTAGATCCCTGCTTGAACTGGGCAGAACCAAGAAATGGCCGCAACTCCTTCAAGAAACGTTTAATCTGCACGAGATCACGTCGATGCCGCTGCTGCGATTCTTTGCTGGTCTCGACAAGCTGATCACGCCGAAAGAATCGCGCACATCGCCCGCTAGCGTCCCGACGCCGGTCACCAAAGTAGTCGTTACTACGAGTGTTAGCACGAACAGTACCGATTCGAGGGTTAGGGATGTGGAGTTAATTGTCGGCGTCAATTCTGTCAATTCGACAGAGGCCTCAACGAAGTCAGAAGACGTAGGAGAAGGGACTAACATTGTGACGTATGTCATCATTGGTTGCAGTGCGGTTATTGTCATCGCATTGGTAGCGTTTCTTGTTAATTATGGTAGAAGAAAGTTTTCTAAGAATCATGAATATCAACCGCCTACGAACCAACCTGCGTAAAGAACTGAATGTAGACGTTCCTTTTTGTGTATTTGGTTTTCACTTTTCTCTTGTGACCCCTTTACACTTTCGTAGTTTTGTCTGAGATGGAATGTTACTGCATAGATTCACGACGTCACCACTTTCTCTCAAACCAAATGGTGGAATGATCTTGAAGCTCGTCATTAGATCAAGATGGAATATTCTGCCATTTTGGTAATCATTTTGATAAAATAGAGATATTATTATAAACATGGATAAATATTTATCTACCAAATAGTATTAGTGAGAATGTTCCGAATAAAACACTCGGTGGATATTTTCAGAAATAGCAACAAGAATCCAAGAAATTTCTGTTTGTTTGCATCTAAGATTCGTAAGGCATTCGTAGGGCATTCGTAAGCGTTGTATCGTATCGGTAGATAATAATACTTGTGTTCTGTTTTGACAATATGATAATCTGTTTATTTTAAAGAATGATGATGTGTGGTAGAAATAATCTTATTATTATTGTGTGTTGAAACAATGAGACAGGTGTTTCCAGCTTTTTATCTATAAAACAATCTTTTCATCATATTTCTTCTATTGTTGATCCAAACAGTCAATAACACCTGCCCCCATTTTTCTCCGCATTTCATAAAATTGCTCTTCATGTACTATCAATAACACTTTGATGTGAAAATGACTGAATTTAATTTCACACTCTTCTGGTATTTTACTAATCTGTGGTATTATTACTCTCTGTATCATAGATATTAGTTCATTCGTTTTGTATATTGTTTGTAATATTTATTGTATGGCTGAGTTGTACGTACGCCAGTTTTATAATAATTATTGTACAGATTTTTCACTGTACCAAGTTGTTATTTGTATTTAGTCACCTTCAATTAGTGTATATCTGTTCAGTACTATGTTATTCCTCAGCTCAACCATTATAATAGTAAACAATTGTATTTTATTCATATGATATGTAAGTTAATAAAATCATTCATCGACGTAAACAATTGGATCACCGTTTCATGTTACCATTGTTCTATACATCCCACACATTCTTTTTTTTTTTTTAATGCTGCTTAACGACCCCACCAACAGCTAGGTTATACGGTGGTACGAATGAGCAGGTGATAATGAAACGATGAAGTGATGATAGGTGAAAGGACCTTCACAAAAACCCATGCCGTATGCGGGACTCGAAACCACGCCCAACGGTGGCTTCAGCTACCATTGCTAGCGATAATTGACTTGGCCACCGGGGCAGCTTCCCACACATTCAAGAAGTATATATTATTTAACTTATTTAAGCGGAAATCCAACAAAAGAATATCAGAAATTGGAGGTCTTTCCTACTTTGAACTCATAGTAGAGAAAGTTGTTCATTAGCAGATGTGTGCTGTTTATGTGGGGGGTGTACATGTAATACAGTATCAGTACTCAGTAAATTCAAATAAAAATGACATTGGATTAAAACTCTTCAAGTGTATTATTGTTTTCCTGTCATCTGGGGTGACTCTGGACTAGGGGTGTTTTTGAACAGTTTTCGTATTTATCACCTGTATATGCCGGCATCCTTCTAATGTTTCAAACTACTGAAGCCAGACTTTTGCTTCATCTTCCATTCTTCAAATGTCCAACTACAGCATAAAATACCTCGAAATCGTCCACAACAGTCCTGGTTGATGGTATAATGTATTAGAATATCCACTTATCTAGTGCTTGAATCAAAATTAAAGTCTGTTTCTGTTTGTATGATTGAATCTTATGCAACATCACATGGTTGACTGGTTTGAACAGGTAGAAAATAGACTTTAACTTTTGGTTTTCTTCTAGTTCTAAGCCCATTAAAAACAAGATCGAATATTATATTATCATATTTGAATAATTTAACCTATTCTCTCATCTTAAAATCTTCTTACATTTATCTTTGGATTTTTAAAATTGCTTCTGCTTTCTGCTTCATACCAAGCAGGGAAGTCATCTAAAAATCTTCTAAAAATAATGTCGATCTATAATAAACATTCATAATATGTTACTTGTTATTGTTATTTGTATGAGACGGTATGCTGTAAGGTAAACATATATGGCGAAAATATCGTGTGTTACTGTGTTACACACAAGTGATCTTTTCACCTTTGTTATCATAAAATTTGACTCATTACCATTTCGACAAATATTGCCTTGAAATGTTATCGCAGTTCAGTGCATATAGCGACTGAGTCACCTGTATCATTAGTATACAGTGAAAATAAATAATTTATGTACTACAATCTGCCCTGATAGCTATAAGATCAGTGGGCTTCGTTGAATGATGAATGAGATTAAGTGGTTTTACTATAGGTATTCGAATGTAATGGGAGGGAAACGTCCGTAGCTTGTTGCAGTATTCACCTGAGCGACTGAAGGATATCACGTAACTCCTCAATCAGCATTGACGACCGTGGCGGGAATCGAACCCAGGACTCGTGAATGACGGTTCAGCACTCGAGCAACTACTCCGCACGTATCGGTATCATGCAGTGAAGAAGCATGTCATTTGAAAACAATAAAACGAAGTCAGTACGAATTTAACGATCAACCCACGTCTATGGACCTACCTCATGTTACCTGTCTGAAAGGTAGCCTAATATTTGGGCGCCATACCGTCTCGATACCTCTCAATGACGTCATCACGGCGCCGGCGCATACCGGTGTAGCGCCGGGGCGGGGTAAGGAAGGTAGACTGTCGCATTTTCCTCTCGCTAGTGCATGGCAAAATAGAAACTAGTGGATTGAACCGCGATAGTGGTTGTTAGTGACTTTGGTGCTCGTTGTTTTTATACGTACGTTGGATTTAGCGAGGTGAATATTCTACTCCTGGAGGGTAAGCAATTGGAGATATTTTTTTCAATAAATCGAGAGATGTTTGTGAATGAATGAGGTTCGGTAGGAAGATACTTGCGGAAAACACTCACCAGCGCTCGTGTGCACTTGATTACAAACATTCACACTTCAATCATACTTCTTGTATATTATATAAAATAATAAAATACGGACAATTACATACACACATATACACATATATATATATATATATATACATATGTGTGTGTGTGTGTGATTTCAATGTTTTTTTCTGGTAAACAACCAGTAGGTGATTATAATGGTGTGATTTAAAACTGTTCAAAAATTGCGGCCTCCCCCTGGATCTCCAGATTGCCGCTTTTGAATGATACCACACATATTCATAGTGCAACCAATATTAAACTTCTAAACTTCTAATATACTTTCTAACTTCTAATATGTATATATATATATAATATATATATGTATGTGATGAAACGTTGGTCGTTCAATGTAGTCGAAGTGATCTATGAAAATACCCATAATATATCAGTATTAACATAGGTCTATATATAGCCTAAATATACAGTGTAATATTAGGCAATACCATAAATCAATTTTTGAGAATTCGTTCACATGGTTGTTTGAGATCCTTATAATATATCATTTTCCTCAGAATTGACTTGTTAAGTGTTTGTGACCTGCGATCACGAGCTACAGCCGCTGCTCGCCATTTGTAAACAACATGAATTGAACAGGCAAGGTTCTACCTATTTTTAGAATTAATTATTTGCTTGATGTAAAACAAAGAATATCATACACTATATCAACATTTGTATTCGTAAAAAGAGAAACCATGCCTGAATATTTAAGTGAAAGACTAGTATCACCAAACGTATGTATATTTAAATTTATATATATATATATATATATATATATATATATATATATATATATATATATATATATATATATATATATATATATATATATATACAACCACAATATAAATACATGAATATAAAACCAGAAATTGCCTCATAAAATATTATGAATTCAAATATAAAAAAGGGGAGGGGAGAGGCAGAGATACAGTATTACACAATGTGATGAAAATTCATGGAAATCTTGTTCACAGTATACTAGAGACATTTTGGAAAAGAGGATGAAGTCAGTTTGTGTAATAGTATATGTGGATATATAGATTCAATTAATATAAACTCTTGGCAGATTTTTCTGTCGTATTTGTATTGTTAATTACGTTAATGGCTCATCTGAGTGAACTTTAATTCGACTGTAATTTTGTACTCTTCTATCTGATGCAACCCAATCTGGTCAATCTTATTAGGCCTATCGTGTACTGTTTTCTATTGATATGTCGTATTAAATTCATATATATATATATATATATATATATATATATATATATATATATATATATATATATATATATATATATATATATATATATATATATATATATATATATGTTGGAACTGTCTTTAGGGTTGTTAATCCGCGTGTTGTCACTTGTAATAATAAGATACTCACTATCACAACTGCTCGCTGCTTGCTCTTCAAAGCAACCAGACGTGTCGTCCTGAAGAAGGTATAGATGCGATTCTACCGAAATGTCGAGTTTGTGATAGTGAGAATCTCATTATTACAAGTGACAACATGCGGATTAACAACTCTACAGACAGTTCCAATATGAAATACATCCGCCAAAACCTACGTGAAAACATATAGGCCCTGTATATATTATATAAGTATATATATATATATATATATATATATATATATATATATATATATATATATATATATATATATATATATAGCCATTTTGCTAAAAACAGACATTCATATTGTATATTTAACTTTCATCTTACATTCGATAACCGGATCTACGTTTTCCAATGAATATTTGAACGAGCTATTATTCCAAATAAAAGAAAATCGCGAACTAGGCGAACTAGCCGAATTGCGAATTTATGTCATGTTTTTATCATTGTCTTCTACTGCTTGACTGACTGACTGATACTTTGAAAGAAATGATGAACTGCTCGATAACCAAGAGTAATGAATTTTCAGTCTACGGACTTTCATTGTAAGAACTATATGATTTTGTGAACTCGTCTTATATAGGCATAGATCTGCATTTGATTATTGTCCGGATTGCCTCTTGAAACTATACATTATATGAGAGTTTAGAAATCCCTATCATTACTTTTTTGTAGGTTTTTAGGTAGGGTACAGTTCGTCAATCAGGGACACGTCACTTTAGTACAGCGACTGGACGTATACGATTGGAATTACGATTACATTCCAATAAAAGTGTGCTAATCTTTGATTCACATTTATTTCCAACGGATATTCGTAATCGTGTATCCTACTCAATAGAACGAGACATTAGATGTAACATACCGTACGTACTTACCCTATTTGCTGACAACATCAATTTTCATATAATATCCATACGAATTTTGTTAATATTATTTATTGTATTGAAAAAATCCCAAGAACGAAGTTCGACATCGAGATTGCTCTACAAAAAAAAGTCTCTTCTGAAAATCTGACTAATTCTTGTATTTTGTCCACCCCTTCTTGCTATTCCCGCATGCCAAGTAGCCTATAACGTGACTGTGTATCCACCCCCGCCACCCCCGCCACCAACGCCACCCCCGCGGCTATCCAACAATCGATACCGGTACTGCTAGCAACGCTCAAGTTGGATTGTGGATATCAAGACTTTACCTCAAACATATTGCGTTTAGACTTGGAACTTGATATGAAGCCAGATTCACTGGGAGTAAAAATTCACAAATCATTGTTTTATGAGTTATTTTAATGCCACAGTGATGAGTGACAAATGTATCTATCTCAAGACATGCGATAGCGCAACGGAGGTAAAATATGCGTTTGAGCTTATAGTACATATTTTATATTGAATTTACCGTGAGAATGTATTTTTTAAATAAATCAATACTGATAATGATTTAATGAAGCGTAATTTGATTTTTTGAAGTTCTTCATAAACACAATTAATTTAATTGATCACAATCTAACAATAGTTTTTTAATTAAAAATGAACGAAAGAAGTTGTGATGAATTAACGAACATCCCCGAAAAACCTAGTTGTGGTGGGGTCATTAAGCAAACAATAGTACTGAACCTTCCCAAATAACCTTAGCTGTTGGTGAAGTCGTGTAGCAAACCACAGCACCGAACCACTGACTAACGTCATTTATAATCAATATAAGAATAAAATAATCAAGAAATAACCCTAAAAGAGAATAAGTAAAAATATGACGGCCTTTAATACTCACTACCTTTGCTTACCTACAGTGATTATTCCCACTGTATACAAATACTAATAAATAATAAATACAATGTGCACACGTACGCCACGCATAGTCTGTGGACAAATTAGAAGTTAAATGTACGTAGTTTTCATTTGAATTTACATTTTAATCTCGGATTAAACGATTCTATGTAATCACAAGTGTACATTATAAACACTATTCTTTATTCATAAAACTTTTCAAAATTGCTAACTGTGACAAACCAAGTTCGTTTGTCTTTATAATTTTATATTATCATAGAAAATTTGTATGTAATTATATATCGAATGATTGATTGATCAATATCTGTGCATTATGTTCGCTCACCTCACTGACTCGAGATCATCAAGACAGTCACTATAAATAAATCGTCGAATAACAATCGTGTGTAAGCATATTAGTTTTCATCACTTTATCCACTCGGTAGGTGTGACATCAGAATCAATGAACGTCAACCCAGTGGTATATTGCCTACCTTCGGTACTTCAGTACACTTTATACCTACCCAAAATTTAGTTCTATCAGGTGTCAAACAAAAGTCATGAAAATTCAGGAGCTATAGGCTTACTGAACATATAACCAGAGAAGTGGAAGAATATGTATCAATCGAACTAGAGCTCTTGACTACAAACTGTCCGTACAGTATTTTGATATACTCACCATATGAATTTGTTCGACCCAGAGGAGAAAATTTAGCACACAATTCACATAAGAGCGACAATAATAGTACAGGAACGCCGAGGAATGGTTTCCAAAATCAATGTGTGTGCATTTTCCATTGCATTTCAAATAAATAAGCCTATATTACTCACCTTACAATGAATACGCTGCGTTATCCTAATTAATTCTGTATTTATATACTATATACACTTGTAATGTTATTCTATCACACCGCGGTGCAATTTTTTGCAATAGCATATTGCTTTTTACCTTTTTTCTTTTTCTCTCCGGGCCCCCATTTGTTATCACCCAGTCCACCCCTGACTATACTGTTATTGCGTGGGCTAGTGATGGGGAGGTATTATTAATTAGCGGGACAATTAGAACGGCACCTGGGTGAGGGGATAAGCCACAGTTGTAGGATCTGCGGTCAGCTTAGGGAGGTGAGAATTGCAGTAGGGTTGACGTACATCCATTCTGATGCCATATGACCAGCCGCGAGGAAGGAGGGGGGGGGGGGATAAGGGAGAAATGACCTAATGTTTCTGACCCTCCTATTTGATGTGCCATAATACCGTCACAATCACTTACGGTTCTCAGAGTTCACGCTAACTTGAGTTAAATATGCTCTAAGATGGATAAAGAACAATAAAAGGAATTTTAATTTTCGGCCACCGGCGGCTGAAACTCTGCCCACTGCCCAGACACCCCAGACCCCGTATGTACGGTACGGAAGCCCCTATATATATATATATATATATACATATATATATTACCTTTTGTTTTACAACTCTATGCTTCCTCCCTTCCCCCCCACTCAAATCAAAGTTCCTATATACTCGCCTGCATTCGACATTCGTCTGTCGATGAAATGATTGAAATAATACATACATTTTCATCTCTTATTTACTATGGGATTTCATGTATATATATATATATATATATATATATAGGCTACAGCTTTCCGTTACATTTCACACAAATAGGTATATATCTCTCACCTTGACAACGCACATGCTGAGTGTGCATAGTACTTCAATTTTCATCGCGAAATGACCTGAATATAAGATGTAGACAAGCCGTATAACCCAAATAATACTGCATTCATAACATTTGAAGAGAGATAACATAGTTGGCGTATTACCATAGACGAGAGAAATAGGCCTACTACCAATTAAGACAGTTCACTCTTATCTCTGACCAAAACTACTTTCTCACAGTACACCTTCATTTCCCTCGCTTACGTCTGCAATTAGTACCAACGCGGATTACTGAAGGAGCGGCTCTGCTGACTGCTCGGTAGCAGCACAATCCAGCGCGTTTGTAGCGCTTTCTGACGTTCTGCAGAGGTACTAAGGGTTGCTACATATTGAGGGGTTAGAATGGAGTGTTGATCATGTAGATGGAGTAAGAGTGGTAGAGTGGGGTATATATAAAATTGTCAGTCTCATTCTAACATTGCGATACATGTCTATAGAAGTATATCTGTCGCCTTTGTTATGGGATGAGCTATGTAAGGATTTCGAATTATGAACAATTCGCTAATGATGGTATCAACTTATTATGTTTCAATTATAAAAAGTATTTGCGGGTTTCAAGATGCTCTAGCTATATTGAAATATAGATTGTGTTTGACAATTGCCAACTTGATAATCGCTAAACCTTTTCCTGGGGGCGCTGAAAAGCTTCTACTGGAATAAAGTATACTCAGTCATGTGACATGGGTTTGGGGCTACTTTTCAATGGATGGTTGTAAAAATGGTGAGAGGTTCAGGTAAGGTCTCACACTCAAGCCCATGTCACACAACCTAGTACACTTTTCCGGTATATGCTCTTCAGGCACTCCAGGCCTTTTGTGCTTTTAACCGACATTGTCATTGTTTTTTGTATCCTTTTTACGCTACTACCTCAGCCGTTGTTGAAACATGGCAGAGTAAGTGTTGCCCAAATCTGCCTGACGTTCGACTAGATGAAAACATGTTACATCACTGGCGAATCGTCCGATTACTACCAAAGAATATACCCATACTCATTTTATATCTCATTATTTTCTCGGTGTACTGTACTTGTTTTGATCGCTCTTCACAGTTTTTTTTTTTATATAAAAAAAGAATTGTATTTGCATATTAGGCTACATTTTTTATTTATATTAAAAATAACTTATTAATTTCATATTAATTACATTTTTTTTCTACATCTGAGAGAAATCTGTACATTCACTTGGAAACCAAGATGTGGATTCATTGAAAAAGAAACGCTTGTTTGAATGCTGATTATTGTTCGTCTAACGACCCCATCAACAGCTGTGTTATTTGGGGGTAGGCTTACGTATGAGAGGATGATTGATGATGTTCGCAATCGCAATCACAATTGCTTACAAAGTACAATAATCACTTATTAGACCTATATTTTATTGAATACATATCTACATCTCATACCGTGTTCTGTGTTCCACGTTTATCCTTATTTTCTTGTGTAATGAGGAAACTTTTGTCGAAACTAATTCTTTCATCTTTTTCAGGAGTGACAGAACTTCCAAAATGAAAGGACCTAAGGAATACGGATAACCATTCGTTTCGTAAGGTAAGAATCTGCATTGCCGACCGTCACTGACTACTTAGTTAATTTGTCGCTAGATGTCGGGTAGAGAGATTTCTGGAATTCTCCCAATGTCGAAGGTTAATCAATACCATATTCCCGCCGAGTTCTGGGAAAGGTCCTGGACTGGGATTTGGAATAATGGTGGTCAACTCAAAGTATGATGTACTAAGATGTACTATGTTTTTACGACAGATTAATGAGGATATTGTGTAACAAGTAACAACTGCAATTTTAAAAAACATACATTTTCATGAAAATGAATACCGCCAAGTAACTAAGTTACAACTTTAATAACGGAAGTATTCATATATTTTAATTTGGCTCTATGATTAGGTATATTGGTAGTTCTATGGTTAGGTAGCTAATAAGTTTAGTTTGGTTACTAAATATATTATAAAGGCTTTCACGTCATTGCATTTTCCACTCTCTGCTCGCTTAGTTTTGTAAGCCGTCTACATCTCTATAACAACTTATCTCATAATTTAAGTTTCCTCAAACATCCTGCGTTCTAAAAGTAGACGATTAGTATTTTAGTAATAATATCAATTTTGAAGTCTAGAAGAAGAAAGAATTATATTCTTATTCGAGACGGAACGTCAAGCTGCGTTGAAATATTGAGGCAGCTAAAAATACATCTCTAAATATTATTATGCTCCAGCTTCTCACTATATTATATTGAAGTGAATGCAGTATTGCTGGAAGTGATCCAACTTGATATCCATGGTGAGGAAGGAGAGCTTATTTCTGGTCTGTGCATGAGGTTAATAATAACAATTGGGTGCGGGAGAGTTAACCGCGGTTAAAAGTCAACGTGAGAAGTGAACATATTGGTATCAAGAATATTATTCATGAAAAGAAAATTAGAGAGTAGGCCTACATCGAAATGTTATTTTGGTTCATTGAATGCGCGCACAAAGATAACGTATTTTGTGGAAATTATAGATAGTACACCTACAAATTAAATCATCTTCTCGCCGCATTTGTAGATAGTTTTAAATGTAGTTCATAAATGCTGAAAGAAACTCAACTATACACCTTCTCTACCTACCTGTTCTTCCAGCTGTAAGTGAAAAAAAATATTCCTATTGGTTTTAAATTTTAATGTGATTTATGTATGGAATGCAAAATTGCTCCCTTTATTCAAGAATCTCAACGTGGTCTTGAAAATTTGGTTATTTCTGAGTATCTACATTTATGTATTATTATTTTCATTCATTTATTCACTTCTTGTCCAAGGGGCTAACAATTAATAAATAGAGTTATAATAGGCCTATTGATAAATGATTGAAAATGCTTGTTTAATCATTTATTCAAGGGTACAAAATACAAAATAATACCGAAATCGATAAAAAAAAAATTATTAATTGATAAAATTATCAATTGACGAGTAGGTTGTATGCCAGGGATTGCGGTTGTATATGTGCTATATTCATAATCCGTTGTAGAACCCGACGAATAGATGGCATTTTAATTAGGACAAGGCTAGCGACGACCTGCTATTAAACGTTATTTAAATTTTGGGTGGCTTACCTTTATTGAGAAATATCTATAAAATCAATAATAATAAAAAAACGTTGACAACAGCGGAATTTAAAAAAATCCAAAACATGTTGAATTATTGTATCAATTACAATTACAATTAATTACAATTACTAAGAGTGTGCTTTCAAAATGTATGCCTATTAATCGATTTTGTAGAGGAAAACATTGATTGTTTTGCATTAAAAGCGACACAAGGAATTTCTGTGTTTCGACTCACAGTGAAAAACGTCTATTTTATATTTTTTAATTTTTTTTCCGAGTTGAACGTAGGTAATTATGTTTTCGAAGTTCAATGTTCAGCTTTAAATCTTCAATCAGTAACATCAGACCTCGCCACATCTGATTAACTGTTCGACATGGTATACTTATCACCATTATCTCGAACGATGTACTTTTGTTTTTGTTTGTACTTAATTGTGAGATTTATCAAAATAATTATTTGGTTCATTAATAAGATAACTGTAGTTTCGCTTATCATCAATATAGGCTATATACATGCGTAAATAGTACATAGTAAACATCTATATGGTCAAACCATGGATAAGGTGAACATCTCAGATTCGATAAATATAGTCCTATTTCCACATTATTGAATATGTAAATACACATCGATGGGTAGGATAGTGGGGGGAACGGGGAAAGGGGGTTATGAAAGCTTATGAAATGGTGAACCGGCACCCTGTGCCCTCTAATCTATTGCGACCTGACAATATTGTTTGAGACTGGTCCAAAATTTGTCAAATATAAATGTTATTCTACGTTTGTATAACGTTATATCATAACAACAAGATATTTTGTTGGGGGGGGGGCATAAGATCGCCCTTGAAGTGCCTCAAAAAGTTCCTGCCAGGGTGATTTCACAGATGATTATGAATGATCGTAAAACTCTTGCAGTGCGAGATACAAAATTACCAATATATATCAGGAGATACAGACAGTTAATATTTGTCGGAAATACTGCTCATGACTCAAATTTTAGAATGACAAATCACCTATATGTATAACAGTAACACTCGATAGCTTTGGAATCGAGTTTTACCTCACCGCGTGCCGTTACATAGAAATAACATTCAACCTATTGTGAATGTTTATTATGTTTCGACAGTATTCTAGAATAATTGATACAATTCTCTGAAGGGTAAATGTGAAGCAGTTTCACTACGATGTTCATTCCGCTAGTCACTGCGATCGGGTATATGTTACGTTGACACTGAAAATGTTACGCTGTGGGTATAAAGCAAAATTAAAATGTTCCCAACAAGGTGCTTATTTGTGAAAATATGGTGAATCTTCATTATATGGATCGACAATATTTTAGAATGTACTTCTCTCCACGGTGTGAAGCAGTTTCACAACAATACGTTCATCCGGAAGCCATGCACTACGATAATTTACGCTTTAGTTGACACTGAAAATGGTCACAAAACATGCATCTCGCGTTACATACACCATTTGATTACTGCTTGAGGTATTTTATCGTGTGTGGTATCGAAGTGTTCGTAAAAGAACAGGCTTTGGGCTAAGCTAAAAGGGAACAGTTCAACCACATGCGTTTGGCACACAAGGCCAGGGAAAATCACACAATTGTTTTTCGTACATCGAGGTAAACCGAAACTATTTATTTGTATCAAAACGGCCATAGGTTTACTGGTGAAATGTAGCTTAGCCGATAGAGGAAGGTTCATCCTATCAATGTATCAATTTTCCTCTTGATGCTAACTATCTCATGGTTTTCGTGTATGTAACGGTTTAACGTATTTTTAAACTTGTTTTTACAAAATGTTCTCGGAATTTTCAACTTTTTTTAATTTCAAATTTTTAATATAGTATTTTAACCTTGATACATCAATAAATAATCAAATATTTGATACATTTTCGTGGTTGGGTTCTCGTGTAAGTTCTCGTGTATTCTGACGACCGTGAGTGATCGTGAGGGCGTTGATACATATAGAGGGAGGGGGGGGGGGGAGGTCAGAAAGATTAGTGGGGGTCATTTACCCTCCTCCTATCCCCCTTCATAAGTGCCTGTCGACATACGTCAGATCAGCTATAAATTTCACCGATTTTTGATATGAATAGTTCTATAGAATCCTCTAGTTCTTACATCGTCTAGTTATTACCAATTTCACCATACATAAGTTAATCTTCATAACTTGAAGCCTTCATCAGAAAATGAATACTCGGAAGATGAATCTAAAAATAACACGCTTTTTGTCTTCCCCAACGTGTCGACTGAATGCACCTGATGTGAATCATCTACGTTCTATTCCTGTCGCATCCGAGTTTCCTCCATAAAATAGAAAACAAATGATGGAAGGAAGTCTTTGTAAGTGAAGAGTGGGTTGAAGCATGCATGATATAAGCCAACACAAAGACTTGCATGGTGTTTTATTATGTTACCAACTCGGATCGACCATGTACTATACGATTCAGAACAGTAATTCCGTTCTTACGTTGCACAAATAATCGTGACTAAAATCTAAACATTATCTCCAATTTTTCTTGTATGCTTGTATGGGGCGGCCATATGCATGCGCTCAGGGTATATGCAGACATGACCCAGGCCATACCTAATGCATTCAGATGGAAGGGTAGGGCCTACACAGAATATTTCATCCTTAATTATCTCCAACAATTGTCACAGAATATCATTTCTTGCACCAACGTAATTTTAAAAAACTTACAAAATCACTTTTATTTGATTAAAATTTTGAAAATTCCCTGCGGGGCGAAATGGGAGCCTTACCCATTATCGGCTCGAGATTGCAAGTGCTAGGTGGTAGAAGTTGTCGGAAAAAGATATACCATTGCGGGTATCTACCTTGTCTCTGCGCTTTGGGCGTGTGAAATGAGTGTGGCAGTGGCAGAAGTTTCGTGTAGAAGGATGGACTGTGGGACAAAGGGAGGTCGATCGGAACTTTCATCTCACGTGGATACAAGCTAGCATATAGTTGTAATCATATTTACGATAGTATACGAACCAAAATATACTTTCCTCTTGGGGCTTTTGGACTGTTACGACTTTAATACAGAAATAAACATTTCCTCCCCCCTCCCCCAGTCACACTAAACGCGCACGCGCTTACAGACACACAAATTACACGCACACGAGTAAAGCAGTTCCGACAAGGAACCGCTAAGGGGGCGGAAAATTGAAAATTGGAGAGATTCCGAAGCGCACGTGTTTTTAACCGTAAGGGAGAGTATCTGCCACATGTGGTCGATTGTCATAAGAGTTTTCTTTCAACTTTCAAGTTTTGAGCAAACTTTGATTTTTATTCAATTTTTCAGTCAGATTAATTGTCTCTCTTCCACCCCATTCCCTCCCTCCCTTCTTGGCTCCTTTAAAACTCGAAGTCAAGTCGGGCGTGGGTTCGAGTCCCACATGAGGCATGGGTTTGGTATAAACAAAATTTCATCTATCATCATCTTATTCGTACCCCTAAATAGCCTAGCTATGGTTGGATCGTTAAACAAACAATATGAATCATCTATTGCATTTTGTTCGCCTGTGCTTTGAAATCATTCATGCCGCCCCCGTGTCGCACTCAGTCAACTATCGCACTGCATTAGAAACTGAAGTCAGGTTGGGCGTGGGTTCGAATCATGGGTTTTTTTAAAAGCCATTGGTATAAGCCATGAGCTTTTAAAAATGTCCTTTCACCTTTCATGACTTCATCGCTTCATTATCACCCGCTCATTCGCGCCCCGTTTAGGGAACCTAACTGCTGCTGGTAGGGGTCGTTAAGCAGCACAGAAAAAAATCCTTTTGGCCATTTGTTCGCTCCACCCCTTAGCGGTCGGTTGTCGAAACTGCATGAACTACCCCTCGTCGATGACATAAACAAACATACACACGCATGTACCGCACGCAGATGAACACATATGATGAGCATAAATAAGCAGGCAGCTGACATTATATTATTATTACGTGTGAAGGGGTGGGGCTGGTAGGTGGTGGGTTGTGGTGAGGGGAGAGGCTGGAGTATGCAACACAAGCTGTCTGATGATCTCTTTCTCTCATAACTTGTACTCAAACTGAATCGTGAAGGAGGATCTAGTGCCATTACAGGGTTATACAAAAACCAGCACAATTTATTACCATTTTAATATATTATGTTTTGGTCAGCATGAAACTAGAATTAATTAACTTATGCTCACATCAGAAGAATTCGTGCCCAGTAGTTTTCACACTAGTGAGTAGTGACAATGGTTGTAGTTGTACCGTTGTATTCAGTCAAGATTTGATTAATTAATTGATGTAAACCAGAATTTTGCCATTTTTTTCATATATTGGATTTAACGACGCAGGGTGTACTGGTGAGTCGCGTGATGAGTACGATCTATTGGCGTCGATGAATGATATTTGAGACGATGGGATGATGAGATGAACGGTTTTATTATGCGTCTTTGGATAGTGGGAAGGAGTCGGTTATGGCCTGTTGCTAAGAAACCATCCCAGTATATTGAACGGGAGGGAAACCACAATAAACCCATGTCAGGATAGTCGACCATAGCGGAAATCGAAGCCCGGTCTCCTGAATGATGCTTCAGTGATCTAGCCACGCGACCACTCGTCTCAGTGCCATTTTATTTGTCCTATCTACAAAAAGGAAGAAAATTTAATTGAATTCGAGGATAGATTTTCACAAATTAGCTAGCCTATATCTGAATTGAGACCGACGTGATATAAATCAAGGTGGGAATAATTATGCAACTATTCCTGAATATGTCAAAGTTCATGAATTGATCAAATGACATACACAAGTAACTTATATACCACACAGAGGCCTACGTTGATTTCTCATGCTCACGTAAGAAACATTGCCAACATTGTGTGTATAGCTGAGTGAGTCTTGTGTAGTAACTAGAAGCAATATAGAATATACGATACTACAATGATATCACCGAAAGTGTGGGAATATTTTGTCGATAATACAAATCTGGTAAACGAGCGATAAATGAGAAATAATACCGATATAATAATTCTATTTGTCTGAATCTTGTTCACCCCTAAACCATGTGTGATGTCAGTTAGTTGGATGACTATGAGTAGAACTAGGATCCAATTGGGAGTCGCAGCCACTGGGAGCGCGCTTCTCTGCATGTGTGTGTTCTAAATGCGTGTGTGTGTGTTCTATATGTGTATACTGTTGTAGTGCCGCGTGCAAATCTCAACTCTTTTACCCACTTCATTCTGATTTAGTTTCAAGTTGGTGATCGTAATGTGAGTAGGCGAAACTTCTAGGCGGAAGAAATAACAGTTTTTTCTTTGACAATAACCAGTCGTATACAATATTTACTGTAATATTATTTGATATATTACATCAACGTATAATAACAGCAATTTAGTGTATTTGAACGGAACTGCCTATTTGTTTGAATCGAGTCAGAGTTCAGTTGAAATTCGTTGGAGTGAATCATCTTAACATTCGAGATAACGTTTGTGTTTACTACACAGTGGCCTAAAAGGGTGTTACCAAATTATTCGGTGAATGCGTATTGTTGGTTCAGAATGAAAGTAGGAAGTTGATAATTATTATTGAGATGTAATTGACATCTGAAGGGACGGCGAGAACTATTCGATTTCTGATTACTTTTTATTGTTTGTATACACCCACATTTTTTATGTTTTTCAATTGACGTTAGTGCTTGTACTGTTTATATAAGATATTTCTTAGAGGGACGAAGTGACAGTGTTTTTCTAGTGCGTGATAAACGTTTTTATACATTTTCATTAACCCCATATAACGTACAGTTTTGAACTCATTTTGAACTATTTTCAAAAATTATATATCTGGCAATTGAGAGAAGTCATATTGAAGATACTTGGATAAGGCTATGAGTTTCTACAATTGCCTGGAACTATGATTTCATTATGCCAACTCTGTGTGGATATATAATGACATTTTTGTGACGAGTCATAGTATTTTAATATATATTTTTCGAACTGCAACTTTGACTGTAATGGTTTAGTCGTTATGTTGGTTATGGTCCTCTGTATTATGATGAAGATCCTACAGTTTACTTCCACAAAGGTGAAAGAAGAGCGTAGGGAAGCTAGGCCTCGACTACGACGTCGCAAAGTGAAACGAGGTAATAAGCGAAATATGATATTAGTACTCCATAATAGCGTACACTAAAATGCACGAAGAATTACCGATAAACATATAAGCCTAACATTTCAATTTCCGAAATGCATTAGTATACGCATGTTAACTTATATGTATGTATATTGTATTCAATTATATTTATTGTATGTATAAGCAATATTATTGTGTAAATATAATACTATGGCTAGATCTAAAATGGTATATAGGCCTAAATCCTACAGTCAATTATAAATTTATAATAATACAATATATTAAGACGAATAGAAAAATATGTTTTAGCCAACTCCCGTAGCTCATTCAGCTAAGTCACCGAGTTCGTTCGGGCGTGGGTTCGAGTGCCGCATAAGGCATGGGTTTCGTGAACCTCATCCTCCATTTATTCGTATATCTGCAAATAACCTTAATGTTGTTGGGGACGGGGTCGTAATAGGCAACAATAATAATCAACAGTCTTTTTATCTTTTTTGTATTTTCAATGCTCAATGTTAGTAACCACAAATGTTTGTAAACCTCTAGTTTTCTGGCAACTTTCTTATTTTCGATTCCCTTCGCCTTGTTGAACTTTTGGCTCTCGGTTGTCTTTTGGCCGTAGCTATTTTTAGTTTTCCTTCGTTTCGTTCAGTGTGTTGGGGTGTGGATATTGTACGATGTAGCGAACACTTGTATACGAAGTCATTGAGTTTTCAGACTGGGTAGTAGACCTCATACATGTGGTAATATGACGTCGTTGGTGAGTTAACTGGCTCAATGAAACTAATTGAAGTATAAAATGATCTTTATTTAGGGTCAGCTTTTATTGTCCGACAAAATGCGTTCCCTCTTTTCTGTCATCATCGGATGGGAACTTAACTACTATCTAGTTACAATATGATGCAGTGCATATATATAGTGCACAGTTCTCATCAGTGGTCGATGAGTATACTAGTATCCACGAAAGAAGGTCTCTATATCTACTTGTATCCACGAATGGCCATCCATTAAGGCGTCGGTGAATTATATATGAGATGATGGGATGATAAGATTAAAGGTTATTTTATTAGGTATGGTTTTGAATAGTGGTTAGGAGTCGGTCGGTCGGTGTTGAGGAGCCATTCCAGTATTGACCTGAAGTCCCGAACGACAGAGGGAAACCACGAAAAACCCCTGTCAGGATGGTCGACCATGGCGGGAATTGAACCCCAGTCTCCTAAATGACGGTTCAGTGTGCTAACACGCGATCACAGGTCTCAGTAAAATCTTATAATTATATGTATATATTTCCCCCACTTTGTTGCCTTCGACCCATTTCTGTAAATTTCTCATCATCATTTGTGTATGAAATGATTAAATATGATGATAATGTATTTATTTTCGTACCAGCATCTGCGGCTCAGTTGTTAACACGCTCGCTTCATGTAATCCGAGCGGTGAGGGGCGCGCCATATCGAACTTGGTTCGATGCCCACCACAGTTCATCTTCACATGAGTTTTTCGTGGTTTTCCTCTGTAGCCATAGGCTGGGATGGTTCCTACAATATAGGCCAAGACCTCTTCCTTTCCACTATTCCTTCCCATTACCTAATAAAACCTTCATCTCATCATCCCATCATCTCATTAATCATTCATCCGACGCCAATAGATCTTAGCTATCATTGCTCTGCGTCGTTACACCTAATTTAAAAAAATCTTCGGTGGACCCAATTAGCTATGGGAGAAGCTATTTCTGTTAACACAGTCTTGCATTAGATTCATATTTTCTATTTTTTTGGAGGCCCCGCTGCACGTACAGACAGTTTGACATGAAGCAAATGCAATTATCCATTTCAAAAATAAAAGTTCGTTCTGAAAAGATGTCATTTTCTTTTACCGATAAGTGATGACTATTCTATAAATGTGACACCGTGTTGTCACTCTTGGAAATAGCCGATGACAATACACTCGTACATGCGCCTCATCTTCCGTTCGATCCACATGAAATTGGCATGCCTGTGTCTCTGCCCAGCTGTGGCGAGTTTTAGACGTCGAGTCCAGCTCGCCAGATGGACGGCCTAAAATAAAAGAAACTATATCTGTCGTATACAGAAACCCGAATACTAGGAAAGCCTTATAGCCAAGATCAGACTAGAAACTGCCGTTTTTATATATTGTAAGGCGTTTCCATTCTCCATAGGGCAACAAGCTGATTTCACAGATGTAAATAATCATAAAACTTGAACCGTGCAAGATACAAAATTAATAAATATCGTGTGATGCAGCTAATATTTGTCGAAAATGCTGACGAGTTAAATTTTATAGTAACAAAGGTGGAAAGATCACTTACAAGTATGTAACAGTAACACTCCATATTTTTGTCATCGTTTTTCGGTGCACTGTACCGTTATATACAAATAACACGTCACATTTTGTGAATGATTATTATGGATCGACATTATTTCAGAAGATACGTTTCTCCGAATTATGTTGAGTAGTTTCGCTGCAATATGTTCATCTGGAAAGTCACTGCGATCGTTCGTATGGGGACGCCTGAAGAGCGTATACCGGAATAAAGCATACTCGGTTTTGTGACGTGGGTTTGGGTGTCCAACCTAACCACATTCTATTGAGAAGTACCCCGAAGCCCATGTCACACGACCGAGTATCTTTATTTCGGTATTCGCTTTTCAGCGTCCCCCTACAAACTATTATGTGAACCTCCTATATTTGTACTTGTATGCCTACGTTTTGAAACAACTAGTTCATAGCAAACTGTGGTCAGCATTATGAGAGTGCGTAGGCCGAACTTATCGAGGTATCAATTTTTTCAGAACATTAATAATTGAAAAAAAGAAGGCTTAGGGCCTACATCAATACAGTATTTTATTTTAAAAAATGAGAATAATAACTTCCACGCTCTCAAAATGAAAACATACGAAAAATTCGTGTTCGTGAAAAACTGAAAGAAAATGTT
This sequence comes from Brachyptera putata, assembly GCA_907164805.1. Taxonomy (NCBI): domain Eukaryota; kingdom Metazoa; phylum Arthropoda; class Insecta; order Plecoptera; family Taeniopterygidae; genus Brachyptera; species Brachyptera putata. The sequence goes on along the minus strand of OU015463.1, from coordinate 16,704,454 downwards.
AGAATACCGGTACCCCTCCCCCCAAAATATTGAAATAAAAGCATGATCTATGGAATTAACGGCGTTTACGTTAAAGTGAGTTCGGCGGGCTAGTCTATAGGCTGCCCTTAGCACACCGTAGCCCCCTCTGCACCCCCTTCTCCATGTCTGGTTTGCAAACGCGTTTTTCATCCAATCTTGCTCATCCAGTCGTTCTTCAACGCGATCATATTCTCGTATTTATGGTAACACTATCCGTGCACATTACTCTGGTCTCACGCTCTGAGACCGTCGAGTTATGCAGCGTTGACGTCGGCCACTGCAACGGAGTGCATCACTTTACTGCATTGCGTTGCAATGCAATTTGCGGCTCTATGATACACCCGACCGTATAGAGTGCGTTCGTGGTGAAACACTGAAAAAATATCCCCGGATAAAATTTCTTTACATATTTTGTGGAAAAATATCCCCTTGAAATAATTATCAAATTTTGGGTGGAATGAATACCCCATGAAGAATTATCCCCCTGAAAATAATTTTTGCGCGAACAAAGTAAGGACTCGATAGGCAAACTCGAACGGATCCAGCTTGAACCTGACCTAACCTATACAGAAAAATTAAAACACTGTACTATAGTTATGCCTTTATGTAATGTAATAAGATCTATTAACGTCGGTGATTAATGAGATGGAAAGATTAGATGAAGGTAATTTTATTAGATGATTTTAGATGGAGGGAGGAGTTGACCGTGGCCTATTCTAAATTAACCATCGGTTATCAACCTCGTTTATAAATCAGGATGGTCGACCATTGCGAGTATCAACACCAGTCTCCTGCATGACGGTTCAGCGTGCTAGCCACTGGGTCACCGGTCTCAATGAAACGTTTATTTAGTTTTGTAATTTGACATGACTTTCCGGTTCGGATGGCCGCTGATTAGGTATAGTGTCCTGTATTAACGTGGATGTGTGACTGTGGTACTGAGACGAGTGGTCGAGTGCCTAGCACACCGAACCGTCATTCAGGAGACCGAGGCTCTATTTCCGCCACGGTCGACCATCCTGACTAAGGTTTTTCGTGGTTTTACTCTGTCATTCAGGTTGATACTGGGGTGGTTCCTTAACAACACTATCCAAAAACACCTAATAAAATAACCTTTCATCTCATATCATTCCATCATCTCATTCACCATTCACCGACTCCAATTAATAGATATCAGCCAACAGCCATCGTACAAAGCCATCGTACAATGTATGTATCGTTGAACTAAACATTAAAAAAAATCATGTGATTACGAAAGGGCAGGTGAGGGGGATTATGGAAAGGGTGGTAGCCTAAACTTGAATTGCAGAATTTCGCACGAAAAACTCATCATGATTCACATAGGCCTATGTTGCGGCAATCAGCACCCTGTACTCCTGATCTTACAATCGGGAGTTCCGTTTGATTTCATTTTCATTTTCTCCTCTCGACTTCGCGTCTGGTCATCGGGGTAATGTGAAGTGAGGGAGGGGGGGGGGGGGTGATCACCCCCGCATGCTAGGTATACGTCAGCGTGGGTGGTGGGTGGAGTAGGGGGATGACGTCATACAACCAGTGTAGCCTAGAAGAATATCGATTTTCATGGGGCTTCATTGTATGACTCAAAAGGTTTGTGTGTAAGAAGGAGGGATTGGGGGGGGGGGGGGGTTGTAGATTCCTGTGGATCTTGTGTGTCAACTGTCATCCCAGCCATGTATGATGCGGTGGGGGATGCTGAGTAGGTTGCACCATATGGACCGGATGACAATGGTGTTACAAATACAAATTTACAATGCTTACGAACATAATTATATAATGTATATAGAGATTTGGGTAGAACTGGCACATAGCACATCGCGAGTATCCGCAGTTTTCTTACACCGTATATAAAAGTACTCGTCAAAAGACTGCTATAGGCTAAATTGACTCCCATGCGTTCATGCCGTATGAGCAGGAAATTATAATCAATCTTTTAAACTGTCCAATTGACAGCTGCGTGCGAATTAAACTGTTGTGTACTGGCCAGTTATAATTACTTTATCCAACGTTCATCCGATATGATACATGAAAATGGCTGTCGTAGTTTGAGGCTGTATATAACATAGTCAAACTACAACACCCATTTTTCTGAGCCTTTACATTTTAATAGCATTAATAATTTCTAGTAGATATACTTTCAGGGTTATCCATGAAAGAAAGAAATCGTTTATCAACTACATAGTCGTGGAGATTTTGACTATTAGGGCCTATATATTCATCAGTGCAACTTGGAGGATGTATTGCTTTTGAAAGACACAGAACTTTGTGTTTTTATCGCTGAGACCTATAGAATCATAATGTAACCTAAAAGTTTCACACCTATACAAAATAAAAACGATATTTGTGATCGTTATGTTAGTTAGACGACATTCTTTCGTGGATACAACTATAGGCCTACAGTAAATCTCAATAAATTGATGAATAAAAAAAAAACATAGTGGTTGATGATGAGAAATGTTTTGAGGTAATTCGAGTTTTCTGTGCTTTTCTTAAAAGTTACTTCACGATAATTATAGTTGGATTTTCACTTAATTGTTGGTTCAGTAATTAGTCTGGTACGGTTCGATCTGATGAAGTGGTTGATCAAGACACATTAAAATGCATCCTGAAAAAAGTATACTGATATTATACGCACTGAACCTAGAAGAAAATTTACAAACGCAATCAAGGCATATTATATGTGAACCTATTAGCTGTTAAATGTGCTTACAGTTTTCACTCAAATTCAAAATTTGATTTAACCATTGTATGTGCCCGCAAGTGTATACATTCTCCTAATAACTTGAGGGGAACCTACCCACAGCGTAACATTTTCAGTGTCGACATAACATATAAACGATCGTAGAGGACTTTTCGGATTAACGTATTGTATTAGAACTGATTCATACCATGCAGAGAAGTATCTTCGAAAATATTATCGATCCATAATAAACGTCAACAATACATCACCTATATTATTTGTATGTAACGGTATACTGTGAGGTAAAAATTGATGGCAAAAATATCGAGTGTTACTGTTACATACAAGTGATCTCTCCACCTTCGTTAAATTTTCTGTATCTTATTATGTATCTATTAATTTTATATCCTTCACGGTTCAATTCGTATGATCCTTCATATCTGTGAATTTTCGAAATCACCCTGGCGGGAACTTTTTGCCCTATGGAAACTGGGGACGTCTTGAAGCGCGTGGTCGGGAAGGGGAAGGTGACGAATATTCGTCTGCAGTCACTGCATTAGTCACTGGCTCTCCCCTACTCGCGGCTACTTCACTGCCGAATTGACTTCGTAATTGCATGCAAATGCCATTGTCGACAATCTCAACAACTTCAGCACAACTCTTTCATCTTATAATGAATGAATGAATTTGACTTTGAAGGCGCGTCGACAGCTAGCTCATTTTGTGCCTATGTCCATGGCCGTGTACTTTGCCATAGTTGTCAACATGTGTGAATGTGATGGCGATGAAAAGAAAGGAGTGACAAGAAAGTCAAATAAAATGGCAACGCTCAGTACTCCCTCCATATACTCCGGTCACCAAATGGCTTTCATTCGACTGAGATGGTCCGAACTTGGTCTGAGCCCTCATTCCAGACTTATCGCCATGGGTAACCCTTTTGGGAACAAATAAATTGCTCCCGGTGACAGCTCTGGAGATCACGGGGCCTCGGAAACCCTCACACCACGTCAAGGTATTTGGGTACTTTGGGTAATGCTTCACAACAACTTTGTCGCTGATCTTATAACCTAAGATATGAATAACCTATGCAAAGATGCATTTTCCAGTGTCCAATGACCCTGTCTTGGATTGTAAGAGTTATTGACAATGAATCTAATTCACTTTGGCTGAAGTAGCGTGAAATTGATGGTCAAAACGGGTCGGGGCAACGAACACGACGCCCTCCCTGTCCATATAATATAACCTCCCCTCACCACTCCATTTACCCTATTGTAAAGGGAGATAATTAATTTACCCATGTGCGTGTCATATCAAGTTTCAGTACAATTTTTTATCGTATGATATGAAATATTTTGTTCAATTCGTCAATATTTTGTTTAAATGTTCATTATTTTCAATTCTACATTATGTTTTTATTTAAAAACAATAATTTTTAATAATAAGCATATTTTACACATCACATTTTTTTTAGCTCACTTATTGTCTTAATATCATGTATTCTCCTATATCTAAAGTATATGTGAATGTTTATATAGCCGCCCCGGTGGCCAAGTCAATTATCGCTAGCGGTAGAAACTGTAGTCACCGTTGGGCGTGGGTTCGAGTCCAGCATTAGGCATGTTTTTTTTGTAAATGTCATTTCACCTATCATCACTTCATCGTTTCATTATCATCCGCTCATTCGTACCCCCGTATAACCTAGCTGTTGGTGGGGTCGTTCAGCAACATTAAAAAAAAAAAGAAAAATTGTATTTTTATATTGATTCACTACATATGTATCTATATTTGGTATCCCGTATAGACAGCCGTCACTAAATTTTGATTTTCTCCTCAACGGTGAGTGATGGTGATTACGCTCCCGGGGTTTCTTTGGAGTGGAGTAAATAAATAATTAACACACATTCATTAATTTGGTTGGATTTTATTCAAGGTTTTCATGGGAAACATGATAAACGTGTACAAACCGATTCTAATTTGAAAGGCGCTACAAAAGTAAAATTGGAGTCAACGGTATGATTTTTTTTTTTTTTTTCTTTTCAATGTTGCTTAACTACCCCACCAACAGCTAGGTTATACGGGGGTACGAATGAGCGGATGGTAATGAAACGATGAAGTGATGATAGGTGAAGGGACGTTTACAAAAACCCATGCCTTATGCGGGACTCGAACCCACGCCCAACGGTGACTTCAGTTACTACCGCTAGCGATAGTTGACTTAGCCACCGGGGCGGCCGGTATGAATAATATCTCTATAACACTATAGTGAGCTTTGATCAACAAATTAAGCTTGATAGCAATTTTGAATTGTGATGAATCGAGAGTTTTTCTCTGCTGTTGGTGATTTAGCCTACTTCTGCATGCCTCCAAGACACCATGCTAACAGGTTGGCTATAGTCGGCAGAACTCGTGGACAATGTTAGCTGAACTGGCCTTAATTGTTGCGATGGTGAGACAAACATTACAATATATTATATTATATAATATAAGTATGAAAACAAAGTCAAAATCTCACTTTGGTACGAACGGACACTGGTAATCGTCTAATCATCCAATAATTGTAACTGAACTTCGTATAACCTAGCTGTTGGTGGGGTCGTTGAGCAAACAATATCAACCTGAACTTATTCAAATTCGGAACCAGCTTGGTATAAGTTCAACATAGTTCAATCATTGAGTTTGTAGTGTTGACAAACTCAGTGGTTCAACTTCAACATAATAATTGGTTCAACCAAATTTTCGGTTGGCAGTTGGCACAATGTGTTTTACTGCTGATTATACATCAAACGAAGTCGGTCAGAAAATTCCGTCGTTACGTATATAGATCCTGTGTTTTTGGATGTTGTCCATATTTGTGCAAATTAGCCTCTTTGTACGCTAGCTATAATCCTCTAGTTACACTCGCGATTATAGGGCCTACGTCACGAACTAGAACAGGGACATATTTTCATCATATAATTTGCTCGACAATAACTGACGTACCACCATCAATGGTACCACACAAAAGGATATCAGGATATAGGAAAAATATATATGAAAGGATATAGGATTTTTTTGTTTTGTCACTATTCATTTCTACATACATTTCTCAAGAAATTGATATCATTAGATCATTATCATCAGATCATTATCATCTATCATAGGGCTAATTATTATTCTATTTATTTGGGTTTGCTTTGGAAACACATCCTCAAACCTTGGAAATGGAACGCAGTATTACAAGTCCATGTCAAACGTTTGTTTTTCGAGGTATCCCGCACACAAGAGCTAATTACTCTTATGCGGTTTTCTCTCTATCAATTCAGTTTTTATATATGTCTGTGTGATCATTATATATTGTTGGACAGGATAAAAACTTGACTGAATTGAACTTCAAAATGACAACTCTGTAACTAGATTCTAATGAATAATGACGATATTTGTTTTCCTACTTCCAGAGGAAACTATAGAAATCATCATTTCAATTTCAGACATTTAAAATATTTCTCTTGCCTTTCAGAGATCATGAGTTGTGACTTGTGACGTAGGCAGTACCGGTTCTGTATGCCAACATGAATAGAATCGAGTAATGTCTACGTCAAGACAAAGAAAAAGGGTGGGGTCCTGGAGGACAAATGAATTGATTATAATTTCTGAAATTGAGATGATGTCTTCTAGTTTCCTATAAAGTTGGGGAAATAAATATCGTCATTATTCGTTGAAATATAGTTGTCATTTGTGGGCATTTAACGTCGGCTACATTTGAATCAGCCAAATTGAAATATCATTTTCTTCATTCAATGACACCCTCTTAGGCATACTTATTAATGAAGAGACTCAAGAATGAAATTTGATTAAAGTTAGATCATAGTCAATGATCAGATCATGTAAAGAACTGTTATAGGTGTATGGACTATGTATAACCCCAGACAAAAATAGTCTGTGCTGAGAGTAGGGCAAGAGATGTAAATGCATAACTAAGAAGTTTTGCTTTCGGCCTATGTAACCGAGTGTAACATACAATTGCTTAAAAACGCAATTCAAAATTATACACTTTTTTGGTGACTGAGTGGGGGGGGGATGGGGCCTGTGCATTCCTTTGCCTTGGGGCCCATAATTCCTTATTATACGCCACCAATACTTCCATCTAACCCGCTTTATCTTTAGGGGTGAGACAGAGTCAGATCTAGCCGAGATAGAAGATGGGGGATGGAAGTACCGTATGACGTTTTGCGAGAGATGTTGGCGCAGTCTCACATCCCATGCCACGCCTGCCTGACATTTCGCCGATAAAGTGAGACGAAAACTTCCATTCGGCAGTACCCACAGTTGCTGCGCGTTATCCTGTATACATCCACTCGACTAGTGCACGTTCAAATGACAAATCTTGACTAGTTATAGTTATACTGTTGTGATCGAAAGTCGAGTCGGGTATTCAATCATGCTCGGAAATCATCAGTGTGTCGCTACGGATTCGACAGTGTTCACATTAGTCACAGTGTTCGTGTTGTAACGTATTAATGCGTTCTGGTCCTTTGAGTAGTCACTTCGCTGAACATTGATTGTGTTTCGTAATAATGTGCGCCAAATCAGTAACATCGCTCGTAATAGTAGGATATATTCAAATATATCGTTTTCGCTGTAATAGATATTTTTAATTCTTAATTAGAAACTCAGTAACTTATGAGTATTAATGTACCGATCGAAATAGGCCTACGTTCGTTGAGTGCATGAGTCCAATATGGGGGTTGACCTATTTATTTATTATATCTAATGAACAGTCGATGCTGGTGAAATAATTTTTAAATTTAGACAAATGCTCTCTAAAGCTTACATATGGGAGAACAAATAGTCGAGGCATATTTTATCACTTGATTTTGTTGCCTGTATGATAACTTCATTTAAATTGAATATCACTTACATATAGTTACAACTATTCCAAGTACTGTATAACACTCGCTATGTGTAAAAACAATTATAACCAATAGAGGCAAGTATATTGGATATTGGATTGTTTACATTTTATATAAAATGCTTGACAAAATGTGGACATCGATTTTTTGTTTCCCTATATGACGAGGTTGTATTGCTAGATGAACTACCATAAAATTCACGACGTATCGAGATTTAGTAAGTAAAAAGCAGTTTCTGGGCTTACCACAAAACCTATAATAGAAAGACCTTCCTGCACTAGTTGTCTTCTGTTCATAGCTAATCAATACCTCAGCTAAAGCCCAATCTTTGCGAGTCCCTCCACCTACATCACAATTAGATTTCAATATTATGTTGCGGTAGTCAGTGATCGAATTCGAAATTTACTAATAAGTGAATGGTGAATCGAGTCACAAAAGAATATACATATATAGTCCGGGGGAGGGGGAGGGATCGCAGCCCCGCATAGAATAATTTGAAATAGTGGATTTTTTTAGCAATCGTAAGTCTACTTATGAGTTTCTGGAGTTCGTATAATCATTCACTAACATATGCTTGTGTATTTGTAACAAATACGCATTATCTGCGAATTAACACTCGTATTATATAGTTAATGTCTTGTGGGGAGGGGATGTATAACTGAAGTTTCATTTTTAGGGAAATTATGCAAATGACAATTTTTCTTTGTGATTTCTCCCCGAAGTCGTGTATTGGGGCCGTCTCAGTTATACAAACATAATTTTATTATTATTATTTGTTCCTCGTTCACAGCAAAGTATGTTGTACCTTTACGTCGTTAAACTATAGGGGCCTCCCATGATTATCGGTATGCGATTGAAAATAAAACATATTATTGGTACTATAACTGTACACAGATAATAAAGATACGCCGTTATATTTTGTAGCATACATGTAAATAAATATACAAAATTCGTTTGTTATTTTCCATACGCACAGTTGCTAGTTCGAACCTATAGTACCATATTGTACAGATACTGTATCTAAAAAATTATAAACATCCTAAATGAATCCACCTTAGGAAATGGTTAACATGGAATCGATAAATCATGAAACCAATAAGGTACATTATTATCCAGCCACTAATCAATATAACTAATGAGCCTAATGAAATGTGTCGGATCTGTTGTTTAAAATGGCGCCAGTACTGCTAATAAGAATGATTGGGAACTATTAGTTTGACAAGCAGGTATTCGAACGGGTGGAAGTCGCGTCGCACTTTCACCGCACTCAGTAGCTAGTAGGCCTAGAGCGACACCGATATACCACAGCCATAGAACTGTTTAGGCTAGACCTGTGTACACGGAGCCATCGTATTATTATTGACTAGGCAAGCTGTTTTAGTCGCCCTTCGGAGGTGTAAGCCGTAAGGTGTATGTGCGTGTGTGTTTGTGTGTTAGACCCAGGAGGGTCATGGCTCAAATGGTGATTATACCAGTATATAATTAGTTATCAATGCGTAGCAGATTGTAGAACTTTGGTATTTTTTATCTCAAATTATTTCTAATAGGATGATGATAGTGTATATAAATATATAGATAGTGTTGATTAATGAAGTATATAGCGGATAGATAAATCATAAATGTGTATGTGTATGGGGGGGAGGGGTTTGATTTGAATGATTCAGTCAAAAACATTCTAGTCGTTTGGGGGAAATTTAAAAAAAAAATAATAGAGGTGAATCACGAAAAAGGTTTGAAATTCGAGTTATAGATTGTACATTTGCGGTCTCATACAGGCGGCCAATCTATACTCCACAGCTGCATTAAAATGCATCCCGAAGAAAATGTATTGATTATACGCACTGAAACTATATAGCAGACAGTGAAAACATTGGCGGTAATATATGCGTAGATTTTATCTATTCATTGGTTTTTGGGCCGTACTGGGCCTTCGATATTTTTTTTTTCAATAACATCGAAACTTGATACAAAAGCATTGTTCCCCTATTAAGGCTAAGGATGAAAGTAGGATCGTTTGGACGGGCCACCACAAGGGCGATCTTATACCACCTCATTTTATTATTATTTTAAATTATAAGCAAAAACTTCGATAATAGAAGTAATTGTAACTACTGCAATTAAAGTTGACAATAATTACAAAACTGATATGAGGGTTACGCGGTAGGATGATAATGGAGTTCCATAAGAGTTGGTATGGCTTGTGAATGAATAAAAGATGGATTCATAATATTCATTATATAGACCCTCTCACTGTTTAAAAATGTATCAATGTATAGTTTTCGGGGAAAAAACTATTCTGAACCCCGCAAGTGTACCCTACATGTATAGGCTACATACGACGATCGGACGTACATCGGACATACGTACATCGGACGTCTATAAATTACTATCGAATACGTCAAAAAATATACTATAGCTCTACATCTAAGTTTCCTTGGGAAAACATTCCAAGTTTTAACATTTGAATTTTAAAAATACATGAAAACAATAATTAATGTCCAATTTGTATAGTTGTACTTAACTGCGATAAACAATCTTAAATAATCATATCTCAATTCTCAATGTTGGTTTTCCTCAGGCGCGTAGGAAGTTTGATTTGTGTGATGGTGGGGGGGGGGGGGGGGGGGGGGAAGGGAGGGATGGAAGCGTGATTGTAAATCAAAATGTAATATATCGCAGATATCGCTAGAGGTCTGGGGGTCTATCTAGCCACCGGAGGTAGAACATTTTAAGCCCTTTCAGTCCTTTGGCCATCTTGGAAGCATATTTTGTAGCGTGTATTCTGTTGAAAGAAAGTAGGAGGGGGAGGGGGCTAATTTGCCTCTCACCCCCTCCCTCTTCCTACGCACCTGGTCTTCCTGTTGAATGTCACATAATTTTTTGAAATGCTAATATGTCAATATAACTATTGTTAGCGATGTCATTGATCAGTCACCTAACACTTACCGTATATAAAACTTCTATACCCACTACTTTCTATTGCTGTCCTATGCTCGTTGGGCAGCCTATAGCGAATCTTCAGCAGACGAGCTTCTTGCATTTTACTTGTTTGGTATATTGTATTTTGTTGAAAAGATCGCCTCGAAGTCGAATTAGAACAACCAAGTGCTGTCGCTTCAAATATTGCTGCACTAATTCATTCTTATCCGTAATTTGGAAGAAAATATTGTTCATCAAGATTAGGGGCCTACTAAAAAAAAAAGATATTGTATTTTAAGCTGTACATGTTCAATGCAAGAATAAAATGATGATAAAATAAATAAAAATGAAAAACAGATTTGACTTATTGTCAATACTTGTCTGGTTTCTAAGGGCTTCACAATGCTGCGACTCAGGCATTTATTATCATTTGTTGTTTTTCACTTGTATCAGGATTTTCTAGTAATCCACGTTTCCAGTTAAAAGGTACAAGCCTACGTCTACAAGGGAAAGAGAACTTTGAATTCCCAACAATCGGTTACGTGAAAGTCTTATAATTGAACTTGGTCCACTGCCATACATATTTAAGCGAATTTATATATTATACTGATGTGTATATATAGTAATTAATATAACTGATAGTTAACATTTTTAGTAAGTCAAATTTACAACATTCTCTTTAAAATAGTAATAGGTATTTCAAATGTAATTGTCAACACTTGAAGTTGTCATTTCATTTTCAAGGCCCATAGCATGTGCTTGAAATGAAGAAATATTTTCTCAATAAATGGTCGTTCTCATATACCGCACTGGATGTGGAAAAAAAAGATGAAATATATAATTTGAAATCGGGAATATGCTGCACCGTTTTTCACAATAATTGAAAAAAGATGTCTGTGTCCGTTTCAAATACGTCGACTAATTTCCGCACACATTAGGGCGCCCCTCGAGGCGTCCCAGGTCTCCATAGGTCTAGGGCAAAAAGTTCACGCAAGGGCTATTTCACAGACATCAATGATCATAAAACTTGGGAGGGGAAGAAGGACTGTAAAAGCACGCGATTTGGACTCATTTCCAAGTAGAGTAAAATTGGGGTTTCCATCATCCTCTCCAAATATAATATAATGTGCTTTGAATAACTTACTTTTAAATGTTATTTATTTATTATAAAATAGCAAACACTCATAATTACGATTTTAAAAATTACGATATAGAAAATACACAATGAACACACAAACACAGCACAACATTGAAAAACAACGAAATATGTGTTGATGAAGACAAATGGATAAATATCGATCTAACAAAAAACATGAAATATTCGAAAATGCGTGTTTAAAAACTAAAGCAGCGTCACCACAGACGCAGAACGGGCATATGATTAGATTGCGTACGGAAAATACTCAATTAAATCATTGCCTTATATCACCTGTCGGTGGGGCGTTACGCATCATCAATATAATATATATAATATATATATATATATATATATATATATATATATATATATATATATATATATATATATATATATGTGTGAATTATTTTATTATTATAAATAATTTGTATGATGATGCATTTAATCAACTGATACTTATTAGCATGCACGTTGATGATTTGTGTAATGATTTGTGGTACTTCGTCTTCTCATTGACAAGCTATACCTAAAAAATCAGCTTGATGCTGCTTCGTTTTATATCAGAAACTGAATCAAAATTGCCATTCAATTATTTCCTTTATTTTAAAAAAATACCGTGTCGAATTTCGTGAGGTTCTTACTTCTAAATTAAAGGCGGTTTCCTTTCACTTTTCACGGTTTCTTATTCCGCATCAGATTTTGTTGATAAACCAATAAATAGATGGACAGTATATATATAATACAGTTGTAACCTTCCCACCTTCGTTTCGTTATTATAACATTTGTCATTATAGCATTTCGCCAAAATTAATATTGTCTGCATCTTACGATGTATTTGTTAATTTTATACGTTACACTATTGAAGTTTTTAATATTATATTTATCTGTGAAATTCACCTAGCATTTTCGACAAAATTAGTATTGTGTGCAGCCGCCCCGATGGCTAAGTCAACTATCGCTAGCGGTAGAAACATGAAGTCACCGTTGGGCGTGGGTTAGAGTCCCGCGTAAGGCATGTTTTTTTTAATCGTCCTTTCACCTATCATCATTTCATCGTTTCATTATCAACTGCTCATTCGTACCCCGGCATAACCTATCTGTTGATGGGGTCGTTAAGCAACATGATGAATATTATCTGCATCAATTGCGATGTATTTGTTAATTTTATACCCTGCACCATTGAAGTTTTTAATGTCATATTTATCTGTGAAATTCACCTGGCGGGAACTGTTTACCCTAAGGAGACTGGGGACTCCTTATGGTCAAAAGAACATCGTATTAAATTTGATTTGTATGACTTTCGACTGTCGATCTATATCGTATGATTCGTATAAGTCCCAGGGACATTCAGCTGTAGACAATTATGTTTAATGTGTTTTTATTGGCATTGAAGTTGACTTGATTCTTTTAGCATCTGGAGTATTAAGATCAAACCAGGCCATCAGGCAACTGGAAATGGTTTTTATTGGCTTATAGCCAACCCTATGTACTTGATTTCCTCTACCACTGCAGAGACTGATGAGTGATGATAATAGAGTTTTCATTTTTAGCACGGTATTTAGTTCATCGATGATAGGAGATGACTTCTGGCTTGAAGATATCTGACAGTAAAAGTTGCAGGTTCGCTCTCAGTGATAGACAGAAAAACTTACGAAAAGTAGCCTAACAAAATATGTGTGTTACAACAATTACTGTCAAATGACTCCGGTTCATAGCAAATAACCATCCAGCACGATGTAGTTATACCAACTGATTTTATGCTAATATAAAGAAAGCGTGCTGACTCACGTCTTCCAATTGGAGCATTTCCGCCGTCATAGAGGTCCCATTTTTATCAGTCCCATTGTCAGTTTGACAACCCAAGATCGTATCAACAGGGTAACAACATCAACTAAGCCCAGTCATTAATTTTGGCACCGTAGCCACTCTGGTCTACATCTAGCTCACAAGGGAATCTGCTGAATAGCGACAGGCAAATGGCCGAAATGGGACCTTTGGCCACTGCTTTGGCTCTGAGTTGACCGCAAAAAAATACAAAATGGCTCCCATGTTATTATCATGGAGTCGGCACACCTTTATATTATGATAAAATCAGTTGGTATCACTACATCGTGCTTCCGGTATGCTTGACGCACTTCCTAGCGGGTCGCAGATGCACTACAGGGTGAGGGGGTAGTAAGGTAGAGGCATTAATGGTAGAGGGTTATCAGTTTTTTGTTGAATGACAACATGCATGACATGTCTTGAACTACATCCATCGCCCATGTTTGAACTATTATATCCATATGTATCGTTCTCCCTTTTTTCACGTAAAGTGGGAAGAGGTGGGAAAAACTTGAATGACTCACTTTCTGTATGCAACAACATTGTGAATATAAAAAGTTAGTGTAGTGGAAGGAGTATAATTTCACATTTTTCTTCAGTTACGAAATTATGCTGGCGTAGAGTTTTTTTATTTGAGTATTATTAGGGCCCTCGGGGCGGGGGAGGGGGGGGGGGGGAACTTTTACTACTTCGTCAACCATTTTAAACTATCAAGATTCTCACAGCATTGATATTGATTAAATAATGATGTAGGCCTATAAGTGAATGAATTAAAATAATAGGCCCAATATCTTTTAGGCCTGTATATTTTTCCCAGTTTTGGAGGGGGTGGGGGAGGTCTTTTTTATAAATTGTACTTTTTAACTGTTTTGCCTTTTGCATCTACAGACGGATTTTTTCATTTGAGTAACATCTGCCAAAAACCGAACCTAGACTATAACCAGGATGTATCTTGCGCAATGAAACTTGAAAGTATAATGCTCTAGTTTTTAAATTGTACAATTTAAACCGTTTGATGGTCAAATACACAAATGAAGATCTTATTGTTAAATTATTATTATTATTACAAGAATATCTTGTCTTGCTTCGAACTTCCTCAGCCTGGGACCGTAAACTTGTTTCGTCTCTGCAGCCGCGTCAGTGGCCTAGGCTCGAACATAAGACCACCAAAAACCTACTCAGTTAATCATATATAATAATTATAATATATTCGTATTTGATCACATTGTCTGCAATATTACCACGCCTGTTTGGGCGTATCGTTAGCAACTTCTCTATCCCCATAATAGAATATAGCTTATAATATTAATTTATTATAATGTCGAATGCGGTAATTAATAATAATGTGTCTTTTCAAACTCTACGCCCCGACAGTAATATGCGGTACTGTGTGTTTGCTGTCTTGTTCTTTAACCACGCGGACTTTTCAACAAGTAACAATGGATCGAGCTGCCTTCTTGTACGTTGAAAATTAGAATGGCCTACGCTTCCGCCTTTTAAACGTGCCACTTCCGGTAGGACGAAGATTGTCAATGAATATATGCGCACACGTAAAATCAAATACGATGGATGGATATACTTCAAGACATGTCACGCAATGTTAAAATATGACTGATTACCTTCTACTTTATTTTATTCCCTTCCCTTCTACCCCTTTACAATATATAGTGATTACTCCGACCGCTAGAGAGTGTAACAAGCGTGCTAGATTGTGCTGCCCGCTGTTACAGTGGTCGGAAGAGGTACCGTTGCGGTCACATGAAGTGATCGATCACAAGCATCCTGAAGCAAATATGCTGATTTATACTCACTAAAACTAGAAGACAACGCACATAGTCTATTAAAATATTATTTTAAATGAGCGTAGATTTTATTCAAATTCAAATTAGAATTTCGGATAACCAATTGTCTATTCGTACCCCCAAATAGTCGATCCGTTGGGTGATTCGTTGAACAAAGAATAATCAACTAATCAGAAATGATCATATATCTATATTGGTTTTCATGAAGCTTTCATAAGTCTGGTTTGGTTAGTGATGGTATTGAAAATCAGCTCTTGTTGCTAAGTAGCCCTATTTAGCTGATGATTCGACCAATAAGCGTATATTTTCAAATTCATATGTTATTGTGACCTGAAACAATCTGTTAGAAGACTTGAGTTATGGGTAGATATCTATATAGACCATTCTAGATGAGGGCACCGGCACATGCAGCTCCGATGCTGTAACGCGCTCGCTTCGTGTGATCTTGCAGATGTGGGGCCTGCATCGATCCCCGCCACCGTCCATCTTTACAGGGTTTTTTCGTGGTTGTCTTCTGTAGTCTAGGCTAATGCCGGGATGGTTCCTACAATATAGGCCACGACCGCTTCCTTCTCACCATGCTTCTCATTACCTATAAGAAACCTTCATCGCATCATCCCATCATCTGATTCATCATTCATCCGAGTCAATAGATCTCAGTTATAATTACAGTGGTGTCGTTAAATCCAATATGAATCGAATAGATTTCGGCTGGTGGTGGCTAAAAATATTTTCCCTTACAGTTTTCTTTGTTTTCACTAATAAAGTGAGCATATTGGGATAACAATTTGGACAATACCTAACCTTGTAGGCATATGTTTAGTATCCGGCATAGCTTTGTTAGAAAATGTATTTAGCCTACAATTTTTCGCTATGAGCCGTACCTATTAAAAAGTTCTGCGCACGCATAGGCCTATATGGACTCAATTCACAACGAAGTTGACACTGTTTCTGGTGGCATGTGATTAGCATTATAAATATATAATTCGCTCTTCTTTTGTGTAGGTCTATGCATTACGAATCGCTACCGATTTATTTTCTATCTCATTTGATTCCAAACGACAAGTCCTGTAGGCCAAAGGGCAAATCTATATTGTTACTAATTGACATTTGACTTGGTGTAGGAAAGCCAGGTTATAAATCTGCTAGTGAATGATTGTCACAATGGAAACGACAGCCGTAAATCATTCTAGATTCATTGAATTACTTGCATTCAATTTCGTTATTGTTCTTGAAAGCGGACTGAGAAACAATAACTATTTGGAACAAAATTGAAACAGATGTCCTAATTCTATTTTCGACTTGGAATTAATGAATTGATTTTTATTTTCATTCAAGGTGGATTTACATAAAATCCGTCAGAAATAAGTATGAAGGTTTCATAATGTAACTCATATGGGCAGTCAATATATTTTGGAAAGTAAGGTACAAATCAAATGAAGTTGGGTCTACACATAAAGGAGTTGCACAAAAAGTCGAGTTAATGCGTTGATTGAAACTACGATAGGTGCTATCTCATATATACTTAGCAAGTCATCAATTAATATTTGAAATAGGACACGTGAAATGTCCATTATATCCTAGTAGACATATATCTATGGTGTATGAGTGACGAAGAGATTCAATAATTAAGGGGGACCCACCCACAAAAATGTATCAAATTATTGGTTATTTATTCATGTATCAATGTTGAAATAGTAGGCCTATAGACCCTATTGAAAAATTTAAATGGAAAAAAGTTGAACATTTCTTGAAAATTTTGGAAAAACAAGTTGACAAATAGATTGAACCGTTACATACAACAAAACTAGTAGGCCTAGATATTTAGCATGAAGATGACAATTGCTACACTGGTTGAGTAAACCTTCCGGTGAAATTTCATCAGCATACCCATAACCGTTTCGAAACGAATAAATAGTTTCTGGTTACCTTGATTTACAAGAAAAAATTGCGTGACTTTTCCTGGTCTTGTATGCCAAGCGTGTGTGGTTGAACTGTTCATCTTCAGTTTACCCCAAAGGCAGTTCTTTTACGAACACATCGATACTATACACGATAAAATATCTCAAGAAGTAATCCAATTATGTATGTAACGCAAGATGCATGTTTTGTGATCGTAGTTGCTTTCCGGATGAACGTATATTGTTGTGAAACTGCTTCACACCGTGGAGAGAAGTACCTTCTAAAATATTGTCGATCCATATAATGAACATTCAGTCATTCACCATATTTTCACAAATAATCACCTTGTTGGGAACATTTTGCTTTTAGCTTCAAGGCGTCCCCAGTCTCCATAGGGCAAAAAGTTCCCACAAGAGTGATTATTTTGTGAAAATATTTTGAATGTTCATTATGGATCGACAATATTTTAGAAGGTAAAATCTACTTCTCTGCGCGGTGTGGAGCTGTTTAAAAGCAATGCGTTCATCCGGAAGGCCACTACGATTGTTTACCGTATTTTTTCCAAAATTTCTTGAAATCTTCAACTTTTTTTAAATTCGAAATTTTCAATGTACGTTTTTTACATTGATACATCAATAAGTAACAAAAAATGTGATGCATTCTGGTGGGTGTGTCCCCCTTGATCTAAGAATGCCAAATATGTATGAAGTATAGTCCTACTGATAGACCTTTAAAGTTTAAAAATGAAAGCCATCTAACGGCAACGATTGAAGTAGCGCGGAATGTTATTAGTATGCGCGTTTGAAAGTCCTATGCTACCCATGTTATTTAGCATGAATGATTTACATTATTGTACGTTATAGTGAACGTATTTACTTGTAATACGTTAGCAGTTTCAACATTGATATGTTTACCTTATTCTAAGAGATTTACTCTCTGTTAGGGTGAGTAGATGAGAGATAACTGATACTAAAATACGCAGAATACAATACTATAGCGATCTCGGCCGCTAGAAGGCGGTATAGCAGGCAGTGAGCGCGTGCCCATTGCATTCTCTATACTGCATTTCTATTCACCGCTTATTTCATCCAATACTTGCCAAGAAGTTATTCTCTATAGGTTATTGACAGGGCAGATGTTTAGTGTTGTACCCTTGTAGGCATAGATCTGGAATTTAGCCAAACATTTGCGCATAAATGCTTGTAAGTTATAATGCTCATCTGATGTAATATTCAGGGTAGCTGCCTACCTTCATAACTCATACCGTTTTTTTAAGGTTTAAACTTTAAAGACGCGTCGCCACTCGACAGCGAGGTTATTTTGCAAACTCATACCCGTTCAGATGATGACAACGAATCAGGTAGCTTCCTTGGTTGACCATGTAGGCCTAATAGAAGTCCAATGACCAGTTTCCTGTTAGAACATTAGAACATGATTCTAATTTTGGGTTGTAATAATAAATAAATATATATATATATATATATATATATATATATATATATATATATATATATATATAAAGCTTTTTTTTTCAAGTTGAGTAAATCGAACGTACACTTGCGGTCACATAAAGTGGACGTTTCCGAGATTTTAATTTAAACGACATCCATTCGCATATTTTATCAAACCTTTTTTTCACACTGCATTCGCCGGATGTGTACGTCTACAGTGTCTGCTAGTTTTAGTGCGTATTACGTCGATACATTTTCTCAAGGATGCATTTTAATGTGGTTTGAACGACCGATTTATGTGACTGCAAGTGTACCAATCGCAGCAAGTAAACCGAACACATTAGCAATATAGAGATCAAAAGGGGAGTGGATAAAATGTATTTCAAAGTGAAATTCATTCGGTTTTATCCGTCAGTGTGATTCGGAATGAAGGGTGCCTATATACGATGTGATACATTTGTAATGCATTATTATTCATCCCACTGGAAATATATTCTCACCGTCGTTTACAAAATCGTTGATTACTAATTTTAAAATCACTTTTGACTGAATAAACACAATTTAATATTGATGTTGCACTTTGCAGCATTGGTGATGGTTGAAGGGGAAGAGGATATTGAGCTATATCCGAATATAGTTGCGTACTTGCAACAAGATGCTGAGTCAGTATAGTACTTATACCTCCTCGAACACATGGATTCAAACAATAGATAAATCATCCAGTTCCGAAGTGATTTCAATAATAGTAACTTTCCGGAGTTCTTTGTCTGTGATCCTTTTTTTCATAAAACATATTCGGTTCAACGACGCACTGTTATGATGGCGCAGATCTAATGGCGTTGGATGGATGATTCATGGGATGAAGGTTCTTGGGTAATGGGGGGGATATTGTGAAGGAAGCGGTCATGGCTGACTTATTGTAGGAACCATCCCGGCATTAGCCTAGACTACAGAGGGTAACCATGAAAACCCCCCTGTAAAGATGGTCGGCGGCGGGGATCGAACTGGGTTCGCCTCCCGGATCACAGGACGCGAGCGCGTTAGCCACTGCGCTGCATGTGCCGGTGTCTGTGATCTTGACGGGGCTATTCGTCGAACCGAAATTAGGTTTTAGATTGATTTTAGTTTAGATTACATCAGTTTAGAATATTTGTTCGGTCAAGTTAGTTACTTTAGGTTCGTTAAATTAGTTCGATTGGGTTATTTAGGTTAGTTAGGGCTGCGTGCCACACAACAACAACTAAGTCCGGATGTAGGGACAGGACCGATGGTCCAATGAATTGCGGCTTTGTTCGATATGTAACATAACTAATCCATGGCAAAGTGGTTATTCGCCGAACCGGAAGTAGGGCGTAAATTAGTTTTAGCAAAGGGTTTAATTTGGATTTGATTAGTGTAGGATGTTTGTTTGGTTAGGTTAGTTCGTTTAGGTTGGTGTCGTTGGGTTAGGTTCAATAAATTGGTAAGATTGGGGTGATTACTGTTAGTTCAGGATGCGCGCAACAATAACAACCTCCGCATGTTGTGACGTACACGGATGGTTCGGTGAATCGAGGCTGCCAATCCATGGAGTCATCGTGTAGGTTCAAGACAAGTGGCCAATTGTCAACGTTTCACATGATTGGCTGATGACTTCTTTTACAATTAACTGTGTGACTATACGACGTTGATTAGGATATGGGTGCGCGAGCATTATGTTTTGTAGTTATTTGAGTGGGTATAAAAGGGTTCTTGCTCAATTTTTTATCACCGAGAGACGCATAATAGTCGCTCATAATTATATTTAAACTATAGAAATGGATATAATTTCTCTGTCTCCCACTCTCTCTCTCTCTCTCTCTCTCTCTCTCTCTCTCTCTCTCTCTATCTATATATATATATATATATATATATATATATATATATATATATATATATATATATATATATATATATATATATATATATATATATTGTATACATCAATGTTTCGAAGTGGCTATTCTGTTTGTTTGGTTATGGTATTTTGGGTTGGGTTAGGTTGATCAAGTTAGTTAAATTGGGTTGATTTAAGTTAGCTTAGGCCGCGCGCAAGAACAAGAACAACGTCCTCATGTGGTGGCATTATAGACCGATGGTCCGATGAATAAGCGGCAGCCTCAATATTTAGTTTAGTAAAACTCACCAATTACTTCAAAGTAGGCGTAACTTTTGACGCGACAGTCATTTTGATATCCACCAACATTGTGTGAATCGTTCGCGTGAATACAATTTTTTTTCAGACTATGACTTCTTGTGAGGAAGAACTGTGACTGTGCTATACAAGTGATATTCGACAAAAGCGTCAAATTCGTGGAATTCTGTTCCCATAATGTGACTGGAGTTATTAAAATAATTGCGATATCAGAAAGTTTGACCCGGCATGCGATTTACCAAGGTCAATCATCAAGATGGCGGCACCACCCGGGCCCACTCGTTTCAAGGTAGTGTTGTATAACAATTAGAATATCTTCGTAATATAATCCTCTGAGCAGTAGGCATACAATAGACGAAATATACACTACCAAGACATGTCACAAAATGGTAAAATAAAACTGATCCCCACTTTTACCTCTACTACTTGATCACCACACTGTTCTAATCCCCTCTCCTGTAGTACTCATGCCAACCACTAGAAAGCGCTACACGCACGCTGGATGGTGCTGCTGCCCAGCAGTCACCAGTGTCGTTCCTTCAGTGGCGAGCATAGGTACTAATTGCAGGTGTAGGCGACGGGAATGGAGATGTGCAAAGAGATCCTTTCTTGTTTAGTTTCCATTCTTGAGTGAACTGTCATGGTAGCATAACTTTCGTCAATGGAGATAGACTATATAGCCTACTTACTTTTGAAATAAGTAGACCTATCCTCTGATTCAAGTAATTCAGAACAATAAAAATGAATTGATATTAAATAAGAAAAAATTAAGGGGGTGAATGCACGGTGCTTATACAAATAGAGAAAGTAATATTTTCTATTTTTTTTTCCATATTCACGAAACAGTGTAATTGAATGAAAAGTTAATTTTCCAAGATGACGTTATGATCTTCATGACATTGTATTTTTGTTAATTCAACCAGTTTTAAGAATAATAAGAATGTGATCAAATTCATTGACATGCTATCTCAAAACTTATTGAATTCACAACAATGCAATGTCGTATTACTTGAAGAGCATGCAATTATCTTGGAAGTCTAAACTTTTTATTCAATTACACTGCATGGTCGTGTAAATAGAAAAAATAGTGAAAATGAATTTCTCTATTCGTAAGCACCGAGCATGCACCCCCAATTAACATGATGTTTCCCATGTTTTCGGTGTACCGGCGGAGCTATTATAAACGCTCAATACCTAATTCAATGCTACAAAATTTATTGTTAGAACTTGAAAATATCAATATTCAATCTTCATACTATTGCACATGTTCTTGGTTATAGTTTAATATTAAGAATGCAATTTAATTGCAAGTTTTTTTGTATGTATAATGTATACCTGAATTTAAAAAAAAAACGTGTGTAGCAATAGAAAGGGAAACTTGAGAAAAAAATCATTCAAAATGTCTTTGTGAATGTGTCCAGTATATCCAATAGTGATGGTGGCAAGTTTCAAGTATTTGAAATTATTCTTGAAGAATATAATTATTTACCAAGTGTTTCTTATAGATTGGTTGAATGGTACACTGTAAAAACGGTATGATCTACTAGTTTTATTCAGTTTTTCTGAGTTTCGTATAATTTTACTTTCATAGTTCTTCTAAATTCTTTAAATAATATCGGAATGTAGTAATATGCGGCAGAAGAAGTTTGTACTACGGTATTTTTCTTTTATCAACATCGAAACGTGATACAAAATCATGGTTTCCAATTATGATGAAGTGTGATTTGTCTGTGGTGTGATGAAAGGTATAGGTATTTAATCAACACCGTATGATTTTTCTTACCCGGAAGTGTTTTACGTACTATTTCATTATATTCCTGACAGTAGAAACTCTTGCAGTTCACGTATAGCTATGTAACTGTTACAGTTGCAGTATAAGGAAGAGCACACACTTTCAAGAATAGAACGCAGTAAAAAATATCCACAATAACACTTTTTAAGAACGGGTTCGGAAGATGCAAGGGCCAAGTACCACTTGAATAACACAATTTTAAATCAATCAAGGTTAGGAGCTTGAAAATTTTCGGAAAGCTAAATTTTCAAATTTATGTGAACGTTGTTGAATTTTTGATGCCATTTATAAGAAAGTTATCCAGATGAATTAAAGGATGAATTTTTATCAATTTTAGTGATCCCTGGTGATATTATGTTATATATAGGCAACACATTAAAAAACAAATCGCAGATTGAATGCACGTTCATTTACTATCTTTTAGATCTATTCCTCAGACTTTTTTCTTCCTGTCGCCCTCCGTAGCTCAGTCAACTGAGACACCGTTTTGGAAACTAGTCACCGATGTGGCTGGGTTCGAGTCCTACATAAGGCATGGGTGTTTACAAACATCTTCCCACTCGTCACTTTTTAGTTTCATCAACACCTGGTCATTCATACCCCCAAATAATCTAGCTGTTGGTTGGGGTCGTTAAGCAAACAGAAACAATAACTATCGTTGTTTCCTTCCCGTTAATGTTATTGTTGGCCAGTATGTTGATAACAATGTTCAAGCAATGTTGACACCTCTACGTAATCTTATGTTGATTAAGTTGACAATATTTTCCTAACAAAGGTGTAAAGATGCAGTGTATCAGCCCACAATAGTACTTACACTTAGTATGCTTATGCCAGTGCAACGTTGGTCGTTTACCAACGTAACAAACTATAAACACACAATTTCACTGGTATATTTTTATAGCTGCACAGTATCTAGAGAATTACTCATGTTTTAGACTGAGATTCCGTGTTAGAAACACAACTTATATACACAACTACATTGTTCAAAAGCATTGAGTGTGCCATGGAACTGCAAAGAGTTTCTCTGCAAAGTTTCTACAAGTTGTCTAGTTGGTAGATGATCTTATTTTGTCGATACAAGAAAATTTCTCTGACTACGTATATCACACAGTCGGGAAACGGTTTAGTCAAACCGGTTCACGCTGAAACGGTTTACAGATGGTGATATACCTGTCGGTTTTGGTGTGAAACACTTTCGTTCCAATACAGTTTGGCAAGTGAATTGGAGAACTCGATACGATTGATATACACGTCAAACCGATTCAGGGTAACCTTGAACGCGAGTGATAAATCGATCCTTGATGAATTCCAGCTCCGTTGTCGATTATTTACCGACTTACGTCACCAATATCCAATATATACCAATATATGTACCAATATATCGACTTACGTTAATATTAAAAATGGCTAGCGCTGAAACGTTTTGACGCGGTTTTGCCAAAGTGTTTCTGAATTATTGTGATATACACTCATTTGTTGAACCGTTTCAGCCTGAACCGGTTTGACTAAACTGTTTCCCGACTGTGTGATATAGGGTATTTGTTGAGACTTTTGGGTGGTCAATTTCTTTTGTTTCGGAGATCACATTCACGGAGACAGCCGACGAATGTCATTTTTTTCAGTATTCAGGCAGCCTGATTGAAATCCTTCATCTGTGTGCATATTGTCCGAAACAGAAAAAATTAAATTTTATCACCACTATCTCTCTCTTGGGCATGCTATTTAACTGAGGGTGGATTGCAAGAACGAAGTTCAAGCCCGGCCTACCTTAGACGCCGTCTATAAGTACAAAATAGCATTCCAGAGGCAATCTTATTTTATACTTGGACGGCGTCTAAAGTAGGCCGGGGTTTAAACTTCATTCTTGCAATCCACCCTGAGACAAGTAGACCGATTTGAAAACAAGCCACGATTATATCAATGATGTTGAACAGACAATCAATAATGTCTGTGAATATAAGGGCATAGGAAAGTATTTCATTAGGTATTTTATTTTTACTGTAATCGACAATGATTGCCAACCTGCTGGCGACCTTGCCCCCTAGAATTGATGAATATACATAACCGAAAACTCACAACTGCAGGGACGGAAAAAAGTGTAGAAAGTTGAGAAGAAAATTTCTCCATTCTAGTAGTCGAGTGACTAGTATTAATTGTCAAGTTATCGTCGGTTTCGTGACGTCATTGAGACCATAGTTGAAACATGTTGTATCAAGGCACTTCACTCTTATGACTGAACGAAAATGAATTCGCACTGCACACCTCCATTCCCCTTGGCTACGTCTGAAATCAGTACCTACGCGGACCATTGAAGGAGCGGCCCTACAGACTGCTCGGTAGCAACTCAATTCAGCACGCTATAACACTTTCTAGCGGTCCGCATAGGTACTATATGGGAAGGAGTTAGAAAGGAGTGGTGATATAGAGGAGGGAGTAATAGTGAGAGTCAATTTCATAGAATTATATATCGTGAAGTATATTCATCGTCTTTGCAAAATAACACGAAAACATGGTTAAGGGAAACATGAAATAATTTTGATTGACATATACTAAATCGACTCTTTCCCACACTCGTCTAATTCATTTGTCGGTTTGTCTTGTGTCTAGGTGTCAAGATGAGCGTGGGCGAAGACTGCAACTCCAATCGTAACCACGATGTGAACGTGACGTCGTTTGGTTCGACGGCGGCCGACGAGTACCAGTGGTTCCTCGACTACGGTTCCCAGTCTCAACATCAGCCTGCGAGCGTGCTGTCGTCACTTGCCGCTTGTGAGGAACTGAGCTACTACAATGATCTTGCGCTCGCCGAAGTCGACATGGAGGATTTCCGGACCGAGGACATACACTCGGTGCTGTCGACGCTACCAGCCATGTGCTGCCCGCAGATACAGGTGAGTTGATAGGCTATCTGTGTAGTGATTTATCACTGAGGGGCCTCATTCCTGAACGTCGTCAGTCGTTAGTGATCACTTGACCTAAGACTCGCAATATTAGTTTCTCATTTATTAATATATACGAGAGTGACATTTTTGTTGTAGTATATAGTCATTTTATTGATTATAGAATACAAACTAGGTGACGAAATGACCAAGCTGTTCATTTTATCCAGAAAAAAAATGCACGCATGTAAATCTTATTGTCATAGGTTTGTATTCGGTGAAAATGTAACGAATGAGGTCAATAATTGCTGATCACTTACGACAGTCTTCACGTACATGAATGAGGACCGTGTTTCTTTCTTGAGTTTTTTGTGGATGAATTTATCATCAAATTTCTTTACTAGATAGGGAATGAGGATAATTCATAAATCGGCATCAGCATTTGCCAGTGATACCTAAAACTATGAAACATAACCAACTGGTAGATATTTCAAAATATACCTCTGGACATGTGATAATTTTCACTTGACATATAATGTATACTATAGTATAAGAATATCACATTTATAACACTTGGCCTTTGCTTAGTAATATTATCGCTGTCACCACTCAGGAGTTTAACCTGAGACTATAATCTAACAATGACTGGTTTGAGTAAGGGTTCGTTTGCTGTGAAGCGGTTACGGAAACATATAGCAATATACACAGAGAACATTAAAATTAACCTTATTTTATTTGAACATGGAATCTAACTTGAAAAATAACCGAATAATAATAACTAATAATGATAATAACAAAAAACACTAACAATTGTTTCGGCTACATCGTGGAGGATGCGTAGTTACACTTGTGAAATGAAGTTAAAACTTCCCTAGCGAGCATGAAGTGCAAGCTTATTTATAAACTATTCTAAGGGGGCTGGTTTAAAACTAGAAATATAAACAAGTGAAAAAGAAGGGTTTCGAAATCCGTTTTTTACGATATTTAAAAAATGTGACCGTTTTGTGCTGAAATGTGCTGCAAAGACATCGTTTTGTGCTGCTATCATTTCGTAATTATTCCACATTCAATGTGGGGGGTGGGGGGCAAGTTAATGCCAGCCCCACCACGTACAGAATATATATTTTTGATGACGTTTCTCAGATGTGCTCGTTTTGTGCTGAAATGTGCTGTTGTTTCGGATTGCTGTTGTTTTTGTTGTTTCGCATTGTTTCGGCGCGCAGCTCGCATTCATTCAAGAAGACAAAACCCTACCCCAACTAAGCCAAACCCATCAACCCATCAACGATCGAGCTGTTGTTATTATCCAATAGATACCCTACCGGTATGACCGAGAAATGGCTATGGCTTATAGGCATCAGTGTCTATCGGAAATGACCAGTAGGCCCCATCTAATAAAATAATCGCTACCCGCAACCCCATAAGGTCTTTGTTAATATTTATATTCATTTCATTTATATTGGGTTTAACGACTCACTGTACTGATTAATATATAGGCCTGTTGGCGTCAGTGAGCGATGAGTTGAATGGAGGGTTGATGAGATGAAAGGTTATTTCATTATGTTTTTGGATAGTGGGAAGGTGTCAGTCGTGGTCGGTTGTTATGAGGAACCATCCCAGTATCAACCTGCACGATGGCAACCTCTATTCACCAGACCATCGGTGTAGGCCTATTTTACAACATGTGGCCGTTGTTATTGTTGCGCGGACCCAAATTAACAGCAATCAACCCAATCTATAACCAACTTGATCAGCCGAACCTATATCCAGAACAAACTACCTAAACTAATTTAAACCGAATTAAAACTAATCTAAAGCCTACTTCCGGTCCGGCAAATAGCCACTTCGCTGAACGATAGAGAGAAACAACAAAAAACCTCTGTCAGGATGGTCGACCATGACAGGAACAGAACCCTAACCTCCTGAATGACGGTTTAGTGTGCTATATAGCCACGTTCGACCACAAGTCTCAGTATTGTTAATATCATATAAATGTATTTTTTGACTAGTGTTGTTTCGAACCCTAGCATTAGCATCGTCACAATGAAAGCTTTTGTATTACCGCTGTCTGTATGCCTAATAGTAGGTGCTTGATAGAAATCACTATTGTGACAACAAGTGGCGAACACCGAATTCGGTTCAGAATCCTGGACCCTTACCGCGATTGCCATTGCATTGGAAATAACGTACTAGGCCTGGCTATAGCTCCAATAGACTATAGTGCTTTGATTGGATGTTCACTAGGAGTGCTGAATACTATGGCAATACGAGATCATTAATTACAAAGTAGGGCTAATGGTCTCATTGATCGCAAAAACTTGATATATTTCGTAGCCCACCTCATGAGGACTGAGGATTTTGTGCTGACATGGGCCTACACAATAACTGGACGTGTTGCAATGATACTTACCTCATCTAGTAAATTTTTACCAATCAAAGTCCCAGTCTCTTATTGGAGCTATACCTAGGTCTAGCTAGGACGTTATTTTAAGTGGCAGTCGCGGTATAAGGATCCAGACGACGTCGTATTAGCAAGATGTTGTCGTAACAGCTTTATCCCGAAAGTCGAGTTACTTATTTTTTCATTGTTTGTTAATTGTTCTTATGTTTGTATGCTCTCTATTGTAGTAGGCCTATGCCTCGTTTTTGCAACCATGTTTTATGGATTTCTAATAATTTGCGTTAGTGTTTTTATAGAATTTTGTATTTTATTTATTGCTGTAAAACTGAACATTCTTGCACCTGGTGAATAATAAAGTGTGTAGATCGACCATTTTACGGAAAAACGTGGATGCAAGCTTTGATTTTGTGCAGTTTTCTATAAACGCAATGCTGCAAGGCTGGGGCCTAGACCGCGCTCATTGTTATCGTTGCATGGTAGGTATAGGCTCATATGCTAAATATATTTACAATTAATTATTATTCAATAACGTTTCTTCGCCAAGTTTTATTATGCAGGCCCATATTCATTTAATCCTTCATCATATTTTTTTCTAATAACAGCCAAATTTATGGTGTGTATGCCAATTGGCCCTAGCCTGGTCAATTTGCCTCGTGCTGTAGGTCTTGAAAAAAGTCCGCGTTGTGATCGACCTATTGGTTTTCTGCTTGGTAGTTTTTAAGAAGACACACATTTTCGTGGCTAGATAAATCATTGAACTACGTGAATCCTATTGAAAAAATGTACACATGAATTTTCATGGGAAGTTCAGGTTAGACTGGTTTATGTTAAGTAGGTTAGGTTAAGTTATTTGGATTAGAACTTTCATGAAATTCGTAGTTTTACTGCAGCTTGGACTTTTTTGAAAGTGTGAGTTTGGATATTGATGTGGTATAGCTCTACATAATTTATATAAGATAAGATGAAGTGCTGTCCCGTTCTTTCAGGAACTATTACATTTTTTATTTGACTCAGTCATTTTGAAATTTCCTAATTTCGAACTTTTGAAGTTTTGAATTTTGCACTCAACATTTTTTCGAATTAGGCCTGCATGTTTCTAGTTGGCCCTCGGGAAAAAGAATCCTAGCTACAGCGCCTATATCCAATAGGCCTCTTTGTTCTGTAGGCCCGTAGTGAATGATCATTATAAGGCCAACAGTTCAATCAATCCATTAAAAAAAAATCTATGTTTGATTTATTTCTAATACGCATTGATAGGCTACTTCTGTGCAAAAACTTACTATTTTGAAAAACTTCCAGTGTGACATTTTGCAAAGGCCTTCTCCATCCTTATACCCCAAGCATTGATTATAGCCCCTGATGAGATTTTGCTCTCCCCTCCCCCAACTCTTTCTCCCCCCACCGCTTCAGGTTTATATAGTGTATAAACAACGTTGGTCTACACGCACAGTCACCACAGCCCACATCGACGAGAGAGGCTTATTCGTAGAAAAACCTCCGACGTTCTCGTACGTAACTTGGCCTGATGAGTTGGAAAATGATTTTACGTGGGGACGAACAATTGTGTAAGAAAATTGACGTTTGAGGCGGTGTCTTTGACATTATAGGGCCTACAAGCTTATTATGACTCGGAGGAGGGATGAAAAAGTTGGGTTAGGTTAGGTCGCGCAATTCATACTCACTATTCCACATTTTGTGGGTACCCGGGTAGTACCCTAGTTAATAGAATAATACCTGGGTAATGCATAACCCAAACCCGATGGCATCGCTAGTGATAACGAGTCAATCTGCTAATTATTACTTGATCGTCATGTTGATTATTCGTCAAACGTACCTTATTTAGTTTGAAGACCTGTTGACCTGCTTTAGTACCAAAAAGTAAAAAGAAAAAACTAAACCCAACTCATCGATTCTGCGCAGGCTGAACACGAGGGCGAGATGTATGCCAGCGTCTCCGGCTCACTGATGGACCGCTACGACCTAGACGCGTCGATGAGCCCGCACAGCTCGTCTCACGGCTATGACGAGTCGGCCGGCTCGACGATGTCCATCTGCAAGTCGGAGCTGCTGTTCTCTCCCGTGAGGGAGTGTCCCCTGCCGGCCGCGGGCAACTTCAGCGTGGACTCGCTCGACTGCGACGAGCTGCTACTCACATGCCAGGCCAACAAGGACAACTACACCATCGCGTTCGAGGCCTCCGACGAGTCCGAGTACAGGTACGTAAAGGCCGGGCGAAAGATGATCGGTGCGAAGCGATTATGGTGAACCCTCTTTGGGAGCGTGTGGGAGCAGATTTAGCGAAATATTACTTTTTTGGTGACAACTTTTGAACAGTATGAGAAATAAAAATTCTAATACAACAGAAACGCAGATATGTGTAATAACTTAACAGATAGTGTAAGCCTACATAAAAACTATTCAACTTGTATCGCATAATTTTCGCCGGATTAGAGCTAAAAAAATGTGTTTTTAGAGATGATTACTTGTGAAAATTATGCGATATAAGTCGAATAGTTTTCACATGCCATCTTGAAGTTGATAAATAGTTTTTTTGTGTTGCTTCAGTATTTTGATGACTCGTACCGTTCAAAAGTTACCACCCAAAAAGTAATAATTTGCCAAGTGGATTACCCTCAATTTCAACCTTTAAAGAATTTAAAACTAGTTGATGTTGTATTGCCAGTGTTGTCACTCATTATTTTGGTGTGACACAATTTGAAGTTTCTTAATTTTCTAAATTTCACTTTGATTACTACCAAACGTATCATTATTTAGATACTAAATTCAACGCGGTATGGAACTCTGCATTTACCAGCGGGTCGCAGTGACAAAGTTTAACGTTGTCCGACTCCATTTCTTATTCAAATATATTCAATATTCTACGTCTGCAAAGACTTTCACTATCACATATTTTTTGATCAAGAGTCGTGGTTATTAAGGAAGTAGGAAAGTGCACTTTTGTTATCAAGTCATATAAGTATAGAAATTGGTACAGGTTACAAAAATAGTTCTTTGGGTAATTCTTGTACCAGTGCTTGAAAATGTGACTGCGTTGGAATTAGAAAAATCTTTCATTGGTCTTATTCCACTCAATTGGTTATAATTAAACTGTACACCAGGTTATACATTACGGCATTGAGTTTATATATGATTACGGTCATGTAAAATGTGATTTAAAAAAAATTAAAATTGAGAATGAAATAGTATAAAATCTACGCATATTCTACGGATACGTTTTTTTGCCAACTGAATGGTTTTATGTTTATTTTCTGCTGGTTTACACAATTTCAATTAATTTGTCGCACTTTCATTGGACTTGATCGACCACTTTATCTGACCGCAAGTGTACTTTTATTAATTCGCGTAGTATTCGGAGTAATTGTAAGATGTTTTGCGTGTATTGTATCCAATTTGATTCTGTACCGGAATTGTTGAAGATGCTAAACATGCACAGTAGACCTAAAATGAATGAACTATTTGAATGTTTTTACCTAGCATAGTGTCTGTACCAAGTAGCTCTTTGATACCAAGGCACAATATTGTTGTTGGACCGTGTTGTTGGGGTCGTTGAGCAAACAATAATTGTGTTTATACAAAAATATTAGAGAATTCAATCAAATACCGTACAGCATCCAAGGAAAAATGTCTGGAATCATTTGAATAAATTGTTGTGATAGGCCTACTCTTGTAATATGCTAATATTTTTATTTCTGCATGAATACGAAAATGCGGCAGGCAAATAGTATTTCAATATTTTTCATGTTACTAGTAAAATATTTACTCATGATAATTGTATCGTTGCAACTTCCGCAGGGATAACGGTGGGGACAGCGAAGCCACGAGTTGCCTCTCGGAGAACTGGCCGACCCGCAGTCGAGCCCTCGACACGTCCATGGCCCGGTCCGAGTCCATCTACACAACGTGGAGCAAGTTGCGGAAACGCTCGAGCGCACTTCACTTGCGGCGCCACGCGTCCGGAAACAACAACACTTCGACGCCGTTGTGCATGGAAGGCGTGCCGTCAGCGCTGAAGAGCCAGAGTCTGCCCAACTTGAGCCGGCGCCAGCTGACGGCTATGACAACCTCGGAGACGAGATGCGTCAAGATATATGACACGCAGAGTATATTGTCCGATACGAATAGCTCCATCAGTTGCGGGTCGAAGAAAAACAACTTGAGCCTGATAAAATTGTTCATGAAACAAAAGAGCTGTAGCAACGAAGGTGTGTACGAGTTATTGTGGAAGTAGAATGGCGTATACTTGACAAAGTTCTGTGATTTCGAAATGAATAGAAAAACGTAGATACGGAGATTGTTTTAATGTTTGAAAATAAAATTTTGTAAGGTGCAGTATTCTCTCAAATGTGGGTAATTTGAATAAAAAAAGTTTTTAAACGTTGTACACTGTGGCTTTTTATGTATGTAATAATTACTATCATAGTGACATGGTAGGCCTACTGATTTAAAAACTGTATTCAACATTATTAGCTCATAATATCCTATGGATACATAAATCTGTATAGCGTACTGCATACTAGAGATGCCATTTGATGTTGAACACATCATTGATAATTACTAAATCCAAATCAATCAAATTGATAAATTTCTAATCTATCGTTGAATTTAATTTTAAAAAATCAGTTATTGATTATTTCATCAGAAAATTGAAGAGGTTGATAGGATTTTGTGGTAGAAATTGTTAGTATTTTTTAGTCTTGAGGTTCTAACATTTCATCTCAATCTCTGACGGAAACTTTGAATTATTTGGATATTAATTACAAGTAGCAGTTGTGCAGCAGGTCATAAGTGTTGTAGTCATTCCAAACTCCATAAGTGGAATCAATGAAATGAAATTAAAGAGTAAATAGGCCTACAGTATAACGTACATGAAATTTTTTGAAATTTTCGAGTCTATTCCTTCTCAATTGGTGGTTACTCTCTATCTAGATTGAATTATGCCCGTAGGCTGATTTTCAGTTCAAAGTAGGGTTGCCGTTTGAATTTGATATTTTCTCCATTCAATACTTAGGAACTTTGATTCAATATCGAATCGAAATAGTTGATATCCGATGAATATCGGAATAATGATCGAAACCAATTGAAAAGATTGTAAATAACTGAAAAAAGTAATAATCAAGTAACAGCAACCATGAAATAAACAAAATCATGTACTTGAAAATAATTGTCATATTACTACCTCTGATTTAGTTCATTCATATTTATGGTAAAGATCACAAATGTGCCCTCAGCATTTGCCTGTAACCACCCACGGAACAATTGTGACGTCCAATCTCGCATATTCTCGATTCGATATCAATTAGAAATTGGAAATCTTCGTTATAATTTGATCAGTATTCGATATTCAGGTATCGGTATCATTTACAATTTTTGTATCGAGTGACAACCGTAGTTTTATGTACTACCGTTTTATGTATCCATCGTTTCTCATGGGACCAGGAAAATAGAACCATCCATCCAGGAAAATTTAACACTGATTATATGGGAGTGGGGTGAGAAAAAATGAATGATACAAGCAGGAAAACGATGGATTCGGGAACAATGCATAGAGGTTTCACTATATAGATAAAAATTATTGGGAATTTTTCCGTATTCTCAGATCTCGGTTGATTGTGAATGAGGTGACGGGTAAATAGAGTCTCAATGCACAGTTATTAGAACAAATCTGGAGATGAATCTCTTTCTTTTTTTTCAGGAATGTCGGTGTCTTCAGTGAGTGAATGTTGGCCTCCTTCTAACAACAGCCAGACCGACAGTGACTCATACGCTCCCGACTCACTCATCCGTCTCCGCACGCTCACAGACAAGCTGGGCGACACGACCAATGGCAACGCTTGGCTAGCGACCGACGAGCCAATCGAAAGCTGCGGCTTTGAAGACAGCCTCGTGGCAGAGAGGACGCATGGCTTGATCGAAGAAGAAGACGAGCGATCGGAATCGGTGGAACAGCTCTCCGAGTCAGTGTCCAGAATAGAAGAGTCCATTCTGGATCTTGATTTAAGTTCTAGTCATAGTAAACCAAAGTGCTCGATCAAGTTCAATGTCAACAACAACAATAGTATTGAGAGAGTGGTCGTGTCTCCGCAGAGGTTTCGAAGAGGTCAAGGGACGCAGACAAAGAGACTGAGTTTTGCCAGCAGTGGTACGCCGACCAGTAGTAGCTACAGTTCGGGCGAGGAAACGGAAGTGAGTCGGATAAACGCGGTGGGCACGGCAACAAGTATGCATAACCGCTCGACGCAGATCCCCCTTCACTTGATCGATCGAAGTATCCAAACGTCCGGTTATAACGACGTAAACAGCTTGAAATCCTCACCATTCCAGTTGTTAGAAAGTCCGAACGGTACTTCACTAGTCAAAGTCATCGTCCCGACAGCAAACCAAGAGAAGAAACCTGTCTACGTTTTCTACCCAAACTACACCCTACCCGATTTAGCCTTCTTAAGAGAGAATCAAAAAGACTTTAACGTCGAGAAAGTGTATCTATTACCGCAAAAGTTGGACACGGGATCTCCTCAAGACAAGACTCCTCCGGCAAAATCACCTCCAGCAAAACCCCAAAGAAGGCCTTTCTCGTGCAACGACGTCGAAGCGTTGCGCAAGAAGGGTTTTGCCCACATTCAAGATTGGGATTCGCTCACATTCCTTCTGCCAAGAGAATATCGACAGATACTAGCAGACGTACCAGAAATCATGTCACATTTAACGGTAAATGAGGACGAGTTGAAACCCCTGTTTTGTGTTTCGCCACAAACGAGGAGTTTTAAAACGAGACCTTGGAGTTTGGACTGTGGCTTGCTCACGTCGCAAGATGGTCATCACGAGGAGGATACTTTGTGGCCTTTATTGAGCGAACAGAATGGCGCAAAAAAGACTAGACCTCTCAGCTGTGATTGTACGCCGACGATACCCGGAAGCACTCAAATGTCATCCACGTCAAGCTCGGCGACTCAACCTTCGTCGGGCTACAGAGGGTCCCCTACGATGCTGTCCGACTCGTCCCAAAATCAGAACGCGTACAATCCGTTATTCGTTTACCATTACGACTCGGCCAGTTCAGAATCTAGCATGTTTAATAATACTCACGCCGGTGACAAAAAGTCACAAGGTCCACCTTTACCGAAACGTTCGATATCGGCGCCTTTCGGTACACTGCCGCCTCGGCCCCCGCTCCCGAGAGGAATCCTACGAAATATTCCGAGACATTACAACTGTAAAAGTCATAAGAATGATGCTAATAAACGCTACAGTATGTTCGAACTCGGAGGTAACGACGCAATAAGCAATAAGCAACGGTCGCTCAGCGTTGATTTGAACGAGAAAGACATCGATGAGATGGAAGATGAAGGCGTGGATGCTGGAACTGGAACGGACAGTTCATTGGAGGAAGCATTGATTCCTACGATGTCTAATATGCCGATTGAATTGGACGAGTTACTTCATCTAAGTGGTCTGTCATCCCTCAAAGGCTCCGTCGAGAATTTCAATGATGGCGATATGACCAAACTTCGCCAGCAGGTAATTGATTTGATATGTACTCGCTGGTACTAGCTGTCATCAGATCGTAGTCTCATTAAACCTATATTAATTTGTGAATTTAGGCCCAATTAACATATTTAGCTCAAGAGTCTATGTAGAGTAAACCCTCGTTAATCCAAACTCGGCTAATCCGAAATTTGACATATTTCGAACTTGAAATTGGTAACCGGCTAAAGGTATAGGGATTTCAATGTTAGCTTCCTCTAGTGCGCAATATGAAATCAACTATATTATAAGCGAGAAAAATGACTTTTTGGTTAATCCGAATTTTCATTAATCGAAATAATTTTTTGGGGTCCCTCCCATTTCGGATTGACGAGGTTTTACTGTACTTATGATTGGAACTGAATTTCTTCAATATGATCATAGGCCTACATTTTTAATTTAGTTTTTGAGAACTCGTACCAAAAAGTTAACCAAAGAAATGGCTTGACCAAAGATGAAGAAAATCACTAGCGTATAGCCAATTCTTACAAATTGAAGTGAGATAATGAGTACCGGTAATGATTACTGGTGTGCTATTATGTACCAGTATAATGCTGGACCTAAATAGTAAATATGTACCTGGAAAATATGTGTATGAATATTGAATGTAGAGGTGCAAGTCAAGATCTGATTGAAATGCCATTCATTTTGATTGGTTCTCTAATAGTTTCAAAAATGTTAACTAAAAATCCCCCATGTTTTGTTATCTAATTATGTAATTCAAGTAACAAAGTGTACTGTTGCAACTTTCAAGTAGGGATGACATTGGGTGGTAAATTTAGCAACCAGGCCACCGATTGCCACAACTGATTTAAAAGTGGGTCAATTATCGGAAAATATCATAATTAGGGTAAGCCAGATAAGGAATTGGAATGGTGCTCTGCTAGGCAATTATGAACATAGCTAACTGTATAGAGATGGTCACTGCTCGCCTCTCATCCAACTGAGTGGTTTGAGTTTTGTTTTGTTGATAGTGCTTCATTGCTGTGCTTCAACTTAATTTTCATAATATTTTGCAAATGATGTCATTATGATGACCGATACATACATTGTAATATTCTCTATTTTCATTTACTATAATAGCAAAGCTCGTAGGTTTCTCGCGTATCTGCAATCTTTGTATCTCGTGTTCGAGGCCACTGTCTGCTTCTGATCTGGTATCACTATCGATTCATTCAATTAACACGAATCTAGCTATGTATCCTTACAGTTGAAATGAAAGATCAGATAAATTGATAATGCAAGGTATATCTTCGCGTTTTGTAAATAGCCCTACAGTCTAGAAAGCAGGCCGACTTTTAACATGGGTACCAAAATTCTCAGAATGCACTACCACCGATCTTTGCCGTACGAGGCAGTTGGTAAGTGCATGCGAATAGAATTCTTGAAAGGGTCTATTGTCTTGGAAAATTACACTTTTGGTCTTGGACAAGCATGTTATATAAGTGTGCCATTGATCATCATATTTCTATAATTTATTTATTTCATATTTAATTTTTTCTTTATCTATTTAATTGCATATTTCTTGTTCTTGGTCATGATTTGGCTTGATCTTCCATAACTAACTAACTCGTTCTGTATCCTTGATAACAGGTGAGCAAGTTCCTTAGTACACAAGAAGAGAGATGCTGTACGCCGAACAATACGCCCGAGTGTGGTCGCAAGAAGACGGTCAGCTTTGCTCAGCTACGAGAGACTGCTGCCCTCTACCAGGAGAATGTAGATCATTTGGTGTCGCCAACGCAAGCTGTCGATATGACCCAGAAGAAAAGTAAGGCTCATTCACAATGCATCACAACACAAACAGTAACGCTTAACACTAACATTTAGCATGTGGTTATCGATATTTCTGCCGCCCTCGGTAGCTCAGTCAGCTGAGGCACCTCTTCAGAAACTGATGTCACTGCTGGGCGTGGGTTCGAGTCCCGCCTAATGTGGCATGGGTTTTTCTAAACATCCTTTCACTTATCATCACTTAATAGTTTCATCATCACCTGCTCCTTCGTACCCCCGTATAACCTAGCTGTTGGTGGGGTCGTTAAGCAAACAATTGTCATCATCATCGATATTTCTATCTCACTATTCAGTCAACTAATGGAATAACATTTAATCTTATCGTACCATCATCTCACCCATCATTCAGCAACGCCAGTAGATCTTGGATATCATTTCAGTATGGCGTAAAATCCAGTGTAAATCAATGAAAAAATGAATAAAGACACTGTAGCCAAATATTTTGTCCCTATCCCCAATATAAATATGGATGCCAATAGATCCTAGTAATCATTACAGTGCGTCGCGATGTTATTACGGATGAGTAAATAAGTGAATGAATAAATAAAGACAACGTAGCTAATATATATTTGATACCTAATCCCCAATGTAAATTGAGGATATCAATCCTAGTCGTGATTACAGTGCATCATTAAACCCAGTATAGATGAATAATTAAATACATCAATACACTATAGTAAATATCCCTAATCTCAATAATCCCTAATCCTCAATATAAACATGAGAATTTACGTTCTTGTCTCCGCAAGCTTCACAACTGTTTCTCTTGTGTTCACAGTGCTAGTCACGGCTGTGGGCCACGCAGTGGAGCGACTGATTCACCACTTCACGACTGCCGTCAACAGCGAGCATTGTTCGGTGTTAGGCGACTCGCGCCACACGCCAGCTATCGGCCATCTTGTGCTTAACACTTTGTGCCCGGCATTGTACGCAGCTTTGAGCGACGGATTACGACCGGTGCTCAAGACGGCTTTCGGTGACGCGGCTAACTCTGTTTGGCAGGTCCGTCTCTCTTGCTCTTCCTCTCTATCGTATTTTGTCTTACTATCCAAGTGAAGCCTCTAAGTGTTTTTCTAAAGACCAAGAAAAGCCATTCATGCAGGAAAACGATCCATCTATGAAAATGGATAAGGTTATAAGTAACTTAGAACAGGCTAACAGGTCGCTACTCACTCCTTGAAAGAGTCATCTGCGAGAGGAACCGCATTCTGAAGGAAGATATTGAGAATGTCAATATAATGAAAGATTTCTACTTATCTATGGAACAAATGTAATGTATTGATCTGCACGCTAACTTAACCCTTTACTATAATATCTATAAATATCTATTACATATTATTATGTCAATTATTACTGTATACGCCCATAATATTATCATTCGTCGTATATATCGTTTTTCTTTCCCAACAAATCTTTCGCACAAAAAATTAAAATATTGATAACATATCCATCAGTATATTGAATTGAAAAATGTTTTTTTTTCACATTCACATTCATTCAACTATTCAATCATTAACTCATTATATATATTATTATACTGAATTATTAAATATTACAATCATCATTTGAATCTTCACACCACTGAGTACACTGTGAATAACTGTTATCTGTATCTAGTATTATCTGTATCTAGTGAACTATCTGTATCTGAGTCTAATCATCATCGGGAAGAAATCCTATATGTTGTAACGTCCCAATGCTTTACGATGTCAGGACAAATTATTTTAAAATACTTCCCATCTGAATTGGCGATGAATGTTTTATTTAATCGAGCTCATATTCATGCGTACGATCCTGTTTGGTTTTTCCAGGTGGTCGAGGCTACGGCACAGCAAGGCCCGTTGGCAAAGTCTCTCAACGACCTCGTGCTCACAATAAACAACGAACACGTACTGACGGAGGGCATGATCAAGTTCAACGCCTTCGTCTTCGGATTGCTCAAGTAATTTATTGGATTTTTATTTTATTTTATATATTCATACAGATACTCCATTTGATTAATGCGATGTACCAATATTGGATTCGTCATTCATGAACTAGGCCAGGCCTGCCACCAACTTTTTTTTTAAATCCTGTTCATGTTACCCAAAATCCTGTAAAATCCTGTAAAAATCTCATCAAAATATCCTGTAAAATCCTGTAAATTATGCGTTACTAGTTCAAAAAATGCGGAAATTTACCAAAATATATTGTAAAAAATCCACTATCCACTCTATTACCAAATGAAAAATACCCAATCCACTCTATTAGACAATAAACAATATTGATAATATATCTTCCAAGTTTAGATTTGTTTTTATCCATCCTATAGTGTTGAAAGAGTAGCGCCCTATAGACTCAGTTATCACCCATAGCACACTTCCAGGCAAGCATTGTTGATTGATGATAAACAGATGTGTCAAAGTGTTTGTCTTGGTATTCAGTGTAACATGATCCAGAGTCTGACCTCCTGACCTCTAATGGAGGAAAAAGGCATAAGGATATTTTATGAGTATGTTTGTTGTCATTTGTTGACACATTTACGACAATATTACATCCCCACAATTGACGATTGGGGGTCTGCCTTATGCTTTAATATGGACGACCGTCGTGCATACAATCTGAAGACGATTGTGGGTTCGCCCTATGCTTTAACACTGGACGACCGGCAGTGTTTCACGGGAACTGTTTTTGCGATGTTTTTACATCAGAAAAAAACTGTTTTCAGCGAGCGCGCATAAATATATCGCAGAATATGACAGTTTTGCGTCTTATATGCGTGTAAATACGGTAACTCTACCGATTTACTGCTGTTTATGTTCAAATTTTCGTGAAGTCACAGATATCCGTGAAAATAAGCAAATTTGCTCAAAAATCCTGTACACTTTTTAAACCCCAAAAATCCGTGAAAACGGAAAAAATCCGTGAAAACGGCAGGCCTGAACTAGGCTAAAGCTAGGCTAGAATTAAAATCAAAGTTGAATAATTATATCAAGTGAACAGTAAATAGAAAATAAAATAGGGATTACAGTTGACGTTGAAGCTAGAAAGTTAAGGACTTTTGATAAACTCATTGATGATGTAGAATGGATTTAAGAGATGATTTTTTTTTTAGATTTGTGTGAGGAATATATTGAGTGGGTTGGATTCAATGTTGTAAAATCATAATCTAACAGTAAAGAATATTATGCATATCATTATTATATTATTATTATGTAAAAGGGTAGGGTGATTGCATCGGTTCTGTTTCAACGCCTCCAGCTTGTCTAGCTTAGTAGCACGAGATGGTCAACATCAATAACTGCTGGTTTTACCGATGTTTCAATTTGTGGAATACCGGCATTCATTTATTAATAATTTAAAGGTAGTTCAATGGCTACCGCAAGCTGGTCTGCCTATTCAGCCAGTGTACAGATACAAATATAATGGAGATATTGCAATTTTCTAAATATGAATATGGCTGATTTCAACTAAAAATTATCACATAATATATATAAAAATAATTATAAATTACTGGAATACATATTGAACATGCACTTACATTTAAACTATTTGAACTAAATTTGTTAATGTGTTTGGGAGAATAAGATTTTTAAATAACGATTCTAGTTTTGAAGTGTTCGAAGCTATAATTTTCAAGATGAGTTGGTCTTACTTTGAGTCGGAAAGTAATTAAATTGATTAAATGTTCAGGTCATTGAATATAGTTCGGAATGCATAGAAACTATACAGGGGTATAGTTGAACCTAGGATCGGTAAAAAAAAAAACGCTTTCTTCCAGCGTCGGCTCCGTGGACGCATGGCTGGGATTCCTCCGCACGCGCGACAGCGTCCTGCGGAAGCACTACGCGTCCGACGGCCTGTTTGTGATGGCGAACACCTCGGGGGCGGCCGCCCGCGCATGCACCGACGAGCTAGTCAACTCGTTGAAACTGTTGCACCTGCTGCCGTTTAACCTCGAGCTGCTGTTCGAGTGCAAGCTCCTGAGGGAGAGCCTCAGCCGCATGGAGACCAGGAACGCCAGTCCGACGAATAAGTCGTGGAACTTCATGAAACTGGTGCGCTCACTCCAGACTAGCAAT
The DNA here is from genome assembly GCA_907164805.1 of Brachyptera putata. NCBI lineage: Eukaryota > Metazoa > Arthropoda > Insecta > Plecoptera > Taeniopterygidae > Brachyptera > Brachyptera putata. The sequence continues at coordinate 16,663,168 of OU015463.1, read as the reverse complement.
GTGAGTCGGAATAAGCTGACTACGTTACTACTGGATAGCTGCATGTATTCAATTCAATATGGTTGATAATTTATTAAATTGATGATCAATTGATAATTTTTTTTTTAAAATTAATTCACTTATTTATACTGTTGACAAGACTGCCTCTAAGTCTTGAAACCACCTAGAGGTGCTATTCCAAAATGATCCTACTAATTCACATTGGGCCTTAATTGGGAAGAAATTATTGTGCATCAAGATTTTGATGTTAATCAAATGAAAAAAAGTAGTTGTATAAGTAATACATCCATAGACAAACAATATACTACCAAGATACTTTATTGCGTGTAGCTTGAAAAAAACTGAAAACTCACTGCACACCTTCATTTCCCTAGCCTATGTCTGCAATTAGTACCTGTTCCGACCACTGCAGTCGGAGACTACGGGCTAGCTGATACCCAATCAGTCAATCACAATCCAGTGTACTTGTTGACAGTTGCCGTTCAGATTTACTGGGTAGAAGGGATAGGGAATAAACTAGGGGGTGATCAGTTCTGTAACATTCAGCTAAGGTACTGCTTTAGATTCTGAAGTAAAGTTGAGCGTGGGTTTGAATCCTGCAATAGGCATGGGGTTTTGTGAACATCATTTATCTGCCATCGACTCATTTGTACCCCAAATGATCCGACTGTTGGTGAAGTCATTGGCTTATACTCATTATTACATCAACTCATTGCTGTCTTGTTGAGCTTTTTTTTTTTTTCTAGTCCAACCTGAACCAGTCGAAGGAAGACGAATATCCAGAAAAGTGCCCGGAAGTCTTTCTGAAGGAAGTGAAACCTCGCCCTCGTTCGTGTGTCGAAACTTGGACGAGCGTCGCTGGTGTGGGTGCGTTCCCCGATATTGCCAGTACGATTCAAAAACGTTGGAGCAACATAAACATCAACTCGAAACTCTTTCAAGCGTTCGATCGGTTGGCTTGTGAAGACAATGCCGAAGAAGATTACTCGGATAGTTTGGAGACGAAGGTGAGAAGCCGAGCGACCGGTTCCCCGGACAACACCAGCGACGATAACACCGAGACGATAATCAAAGAGGATGTGAATCCGAAGCGGGAGGGAGGGAAGTTCCGCCGCCTGCAGATGAAATGGGAAATGATGAGCGGGAAGGAAGTGCCTGACGTTGGTGCCAACGGTGAAAAGATGTCGCCGGGCTTAATGTCACCTATGCAGAACACCAACACAATTCGATCGAGGATACCCAGGCTGGTAACTTCTCCAGTGCGACCAACACCACCTCCATCAAAAAAGGTAGACCACCTGGTCAATATTTGTATTTTAGATATGAACAATGAATGATTGATGGCATGTATGTTTTTTACAATTTTATATAGGAAATGAGAGAGAGCAAATGGTTCACCTGAAAAAGTAGAACTCTGCTGTTAACTTTGACACTGCATGGATCATTATTACTAACGTGGTCTATCATTATTAGTAGGCCTACTATGCTATATTACTACTATTAGGCAATTTGTGGGTGGGCAGAGATTTTCAGAAAAATGAGTGAAGTTTTGTGCATTTTTTGTTTCATTAACATTGAAACTTGATACTAAATCATTGTTCCCCAATTGAGGCTATAGATGAAAGGCAGGACTGCGCTGTCTGGACCATACTTTTATGCTGCACATGAAAGTCTTTCATTTTTCTATAAACCGTAGGCCTTTTTGTGATATGTCTGGACAAAACCAAATACATGAATATTGATATCTTCCACTTTGAACTAAATCTCTTTGGCAATGATCAGTTCTTTCCATTAACAGCGGATGTAATATTTATCATTAGTTGAGATTTGTAAAAAAAATGTCTGATTAATGATCGTATCGCGACTTGTTATTCGCTATGAATGCTTGCCCATATTACGCACATAGACCATAAAGAGCTGGTTTTTACTTGAGATTTGTGGTTTCTGTTTTACTGAGAATGTACTGTCTCTTGAATTATGGTCAATCATATGTTTTGAAAGTACTAACTTGATCAAGACGCATCCTACTATCTATCCATTGTGTTGAATAAATGTTTCAACATCCTGCAATAACATAGAATATAAATTGTTTCATGTAGTTATTGTGTGTAGATTTAACGGAGACAACAAATATTACTAATGCTATCATCATTATATTGTATAGCCTGTATATATTAATATTATGTATCAACATGTTCTAACAGTATTTTCCTTGTCCCTAGCTGCCAGTCCCGCCCAGTCGCACTGCCCCGCGATCAGCGAAAGTGCCCCCGGTGAAGCGGGCAGCGAACCCCCGAGTGAGTCGACTGGACCAACCAGAGGTGACAGCGAAGACCGTGAAAACCTCGGCAGTCCGACCGACCAGCTTGCCATATAAGGGCGCGCCAGTGGACAATAATCGAGCCGCGGATGTACCGCTGAGGAGGGCGGTCTCATCCACCAGGGCAACACCAAGGTACGTGGAACCTTACAATCATCTAGCAAATCGAATACGTGACTCATATTGAAAGAGGTAGGAGAAAGAGCAGCTTACCTGTGGTGGTCTATCTTCCTATAGGAATCTTATATATGAGTCTCTATTATAGGATTTCCCTATGTATAGGACTGCCCCATAGCACTTTCATACAGGATTACAGTGAAACCTCTATCCATCGTTTTTCAAGGGACCAGAAAAATAAAACCATCCATGCAGGAAAACAATGCATCCAAGAAAATTTAACATTAGTTATATGGGAGTAGGGTGGGACAAAATAAATGATGGAAGCAGGAAAACGATGGATCCGGGAACAATGCATAGAGGTTTCTCTGTTCAAGATTTTCAAGTTTTATGTAGGATTTCTCTATAGGATTCTCCTACAGCAAAATTATTACGACAGAACACTGTGTTTTTCCACAGGTTTGTACGTACGCTATGTCATCATCTGGCTTCCGACAACGGCCATTTGACCTTCAAAGAAGGAGACCGTTTGCGAGTAGTATTAGAGGTCGACTCCAGGTGGCTGCTCTGTTGCCGTGGCGAGAACAAGGGCCTAGTTCCACGGACATCCGTCATCAGAGACAGTTAATCACCCACGACAGTAAACCTCGGCGATAAGATCATTAACAATACATCCTTCAAGTTATAGAATGCCAGTTCAATTATTATGATCTCTTTTTATGGTGGAATGATTTTAAATTGAAAAATTAACCAATGTTCGCAACACCGTTTTTTTAATTGAGATTACTGATACATATTTTTATAGGGGATGCTGACAATTGCTAATAATGATAGGAAAGTCCAATCTGGAAACTGCCCCCAAGTTTTGTAAGTAATGAAACTTTTTACAGAACTTATTCTGAGTATAATTTCGCGGCGACGCAGTTGCGAGTTCTTCATGTGTAAATATTCGAACGAAGCTATGAAGAAGCCTAGTCCAGCGCATGTGTGCATGCATTGTTCGTTCTCGAAATGTTGTCCTCGATTCAATGAAGGTAGGGATTCAACAGTCACTCAGTGATCATCGAGAATTGAACAAAGTATCTTGAACGCATTTCCATACGCACCCATATTACGTAACTGCGTGCTCGACGACCAAAGTTCGATTTCATTTTTACATCGTATCACCGAGATTTATCTGACTCATTCAGACTGTTTTCCTGTTTTAAGGTTGGATAATCATCTCGACACAGTACTTACATTAGTCACCTAAGCCTATACAAGTCATATATTATACCTACTATACTGTATTAGTTGAATGTATAACCAAGTGTATTATTTTACTAGACTGAGAGAAATATCCTAGATATTCATTATCAGGTTAGGCCTTGGATTGCTGTAGATAGGAACTGTTATTTATCGATGCATATAATATATGAATATTTAGCCCAACCAATATCGTAATCCTCTCAAATAAAGAGATGATTATCCAAACTTTAAGGCTTGAGATCATATCAAAATAAACTTTAAAGTGGGTATTTAACTATTGCATAGTGAAGGATTGTATCATGAATATTATGTAGCCCACTGAAACTAACATTAAAACCCACATAAACATAAGAAATACTCTGCTAAGAAATATTTCCAAGTGTGCATTTTGTGTGCAGTGTCGTACGTTTTCACATTATACTCTTGCTTCGATTATTGTAACAATAATTTGTACAAAAATGTGTTGTCTATACTTTTCGCAGGAGGTAAACATGCGCTTTAAATATTCTATTATTATATACTAATGTTGTACAAAATCCGATTGGTGTGCTGCTTTAGACTTGTAAAATGACGCATGTGGCGCGTTGTTTCTTCAATTTCTTTTATACTTGAAAAATACTCTTTCTGCCATGTTAAATACGTATTGTAGTGTATATTGTATAATACATATTGTATTGATTTGAAAGTGTCCCTTGATGCTTGAGAAGAGAGATATTCTGCTCGGGTAGCCAACGAGACCTCACGTTATCCCCCCTCCTGCCTCCTGCCCCTAAACGCACTATCAGCACACACAGAGCTGTGTGCTGTGAGCTATGTGGAGCAGGTATACCCGCTGATACCTGATCAACCCATTTCAAAGCTCATCCTTATTCCTAAGTTTCATCTTTTTTTATAGTAGGCCCTAAACATTGAAAGCAAATGCTGTTTTTATGTTCTCATTAGTATTGTAAAGAGTTGAAAGGTACCTATCCAATAAAGTTATCTCTGTAAAATGTCCTCAAAGACTTGTTTAAATTTATTGTGGATAAATTTCCTTCTCAACTCCCTTCCTTTGACGTTTACTTGGTGTATGAGTTCCTAGTGAATTTTTTGGAACATTGTATTGTGTGATCTACAACAAATTCATGATTTGTTTGTAATGAGAGTCTGCAACAATACAGTACATTTTAAATGGTGTCAAAAGTTCTTTCAGATTTGAAGTAACATAATTATGAGAACTAAGGTTACAGTATCACTGGTAAATGAAGGTGTCGGTTGCTCTGGCCTCTGGGCAGCTAAATTGGTTGTGGATCGTATATGTTTCCATTGGGAAATGAATTTTGCAACATGAAATATCTGACTAATATTTGACATTGAACGACAACTTTGCTATTCATTTTGAACATTCAGAATGTAATGGGCCCTAATGCTATTTACTTATTATAAAGAGTTGTATATGTTTCTAGTCTTTAACAATTTGAAGAATTTTATTGAGTATATTTTGTCATTCACTCTTGCCTATATTAGTTCACTTTGCCACTTTGCCTATATTAGTTTTCCAAAGTCAATCATTTTATAACAAAAAATAGCAAACTGAAAATTTCATTGAAAACAAGACATCTGTACAGACTTTACGTTGTCTAATTGCAATTTGTAGGATCCGCGAGCACCATCACCGCCAAAAATACCATAATGATCAGTCAGGACAAAATAAAGTATAGAAGAGTTGGACAAGGCCTCTACCCACTACAATAATTGTTTGTAGAAACATAGAACAATCAAGACTTGAAATGAATCATTTGAATTTTTTTTCACCAACATCAAAGCTTGATACAAAGTCATTGCTCCCCAGTCGAGGCTATGGATGGAAGGTAGGATCGCTCAAATGGAAACCACATGGAGATCTTACCACCCCAAAAAATGATTAATTAAAATATGATCACTCATCCAACGAACAATAAATCTCGAGGTAATAATTTCTGGGATAGTTAACAATTCACATATTTAGATTGGGAAGGAAAGATCTACAATCTTATTGTATCTTGTTATTATCTTGATCTTGTTTTATTTCTTTCTTTAATGATTCTCTCTTTTGTTTTGATATTATTTTAAATATTCAAAATACCTGGTTTTGTTGATTTTGAGATATTTACGTCATTTGAGTTTAGTACGGTCTCGTGAACGAGCCCTGACAAATGAGCGGTACAATTCCCCAAGGAACGAATTTGCAGCAACAGATTGACAGCTGTCAGGCTTAACAGCCAAACAAATGGCGCCCATCAAGCACAAGAAGGTCACGGCAGGAATATAGGCCTAACCATGCACTCCCGAACGATATCTTTCAAACATTCTTATAACCACCGTAAAGTATGAGTATATTATAGCTCAGCGCTACGGCATTTGATAACAAGTCAGTACCCAGGGTTTGATTCCCATCACGGGCTACTCTTTTCTTTTCAATTTTATATAAGAGATTTTGGCTAAAGGTTATGGGGTTGGTACATTTTTTTATTCACCAATATGGTTTAGCGACCGATATTCTGGGATTATCCTTCTTAAAAATCCCATAAGCCTCATGAGGTGCCATATTAAATGGTGTTATTAGTATATGCTTATATTCTTTTTTGGAAACAATTATAGGCCTAAGCCTATATACAGATTTTGATGTGGATGAAATAATTTAGAACCACATGGTGGATAAATACTGAATAGTTGACATCAAGAAGCCAAATTCAGAACAAAATTTGCAGGCTTCACGTATGATATAATACGTGGCGGAATTTTCCAGATATATCTCAGTCACATGTGGTAAATGGTTTGAACACAAATAGTGCTCCAGATTGAGATAAATAGTGCTCCAGATTGAGATAATGACGAATAAGGAATGAAAAAAATACTTAATCGGATAGCTTTCATCGATTGACCGTTAATATTATTATGTTGAAGAGAAAAAAATCGACATTTTCGTATCTCTTTCTCACAGAATCTCAACAATTTTTGGGATTGCTAATATTTGTTCTAAACTGAAAGATAATCATTTTCTCTTCTTTAGAAGATGGACAAGTATTCAGAGGCCTTTTCATCTATTTTATACGGAATTTCAACAAATTTGAATTTTCACACTCAAACTCAGATTGTTTTTTTTCTAGAAAATCCAGAAATATATGTCATTATCATGACACGTGGACCGAATTTATTCAAGTGGTGAATAGTAAAATAGATGGTAAATATAATAAATATCAAAAACACTTATTTTATGATTCTTGGGTTTCAATGACGGTTTGCAATCAATAAATAAGGTCTATTGGCGTTCAAAAAATACGCAATCGGGACGTCGTTAGGGGGTCCAAGGTGGGGTGCGCGCCCACCAATCGGCATTTGAGCTCCATCAATAATTTATCCTACTTAAAAAAAATATAAGCCTATATATGATGATCTACGAATAAACACTCAACAAAATATTGCTAATTTTTAATATGAATTATATCAGTATACATTCTACTGCTTTACACTTCCTTTAAGAAATGATAAAACAGATGCAAGGTTGGTTTCTCCGAAAATAAATCGGAATCTTGATGATACCACATGACACATTCATTCAAATTCATTCGATCTCCGACACCGTTATTGCAGTACGATACGCAACATAGCGAATTAACAGTTCACACAATGCATGCTTTGTTATATGGATGGTTGGTTATATGCATATCCAATGCATGGTTATATGATAGTGTGAATTGGTGACACTTGTTGCTTGGATTTAATTGGTTTTCTCAAAAGCTTTGAACGATGTATAAAAATGTCATTATATATTTTTTTAAAGCAAAACGACTGATTGGATTTCAGTGAAAGTTTGGAATAATGTGTATCATTATTATATTGAAGTTCGGTGAAAATTTGAATGTTTTCGAAGGAAATTTTTGTACGAAAATTCTTCTCTGGCGTATTCTTATGGGGAATTTGGAAACTGGAAAACTAGTTTTCTCAGAAATAGTGCAACCGATTGCGCATAAAAAGCAATGGGATTCAAATCAGATGATGACACGTGGGCATGCCAAGTTTCAATTGAATTTGAATTTTCGTTTGACCTGTAGAGGGCGCACAAAAAAAAATGTAATTTTTTTTCGAGTCAAGTGAGATTGAGTCTTTGCTTCGCTCATCCAATTATTATTTGTGTTGGGTGCATTCCAGTAGGCGGATAATCGGCTTTAGAGGGTTATTACCGGTTTTTCAATACACGTTTATCACAGGCTCAAGTTAAAACATGATTTATCTTGTACAGGAATGCCCCCCTCAAGACTACACTAACTTGCCCTTGCCCAGTTTTATTGCTTGCTGACATTTTCAAATTTTTATTCGAGCCTCTTCTAGGTATTGCTCATCAACAACGTGGAGTTTATTCTAACTTTCATAATATCTAGAGCTCAGTTCAGTACGTTGTCGAATACGAGTCGGGTTAATTGTGAATTGTGATCATTTACAATGTCAGAGAAACGCAGAACAACCTTAATATTGAGTTTTAGCAAAACGACCACCCGTACCAGAACTTGTCAACACGAGCAAAGGAACTACATCTGATTCTGGTAAGATGATACCAAATGTACAAATCAATTGCCCAATTGGTTCACCAGACAAAGAAAACGCTATTTATATTGCTGTTTCGATTTTGATATAGCTGCTCCCTTGACAGAATTTACATTCGGATATTTTTTAAAATAACTTTCTTGTAACATATTATTTGACTGTACACTTTTCCCGCAAAATGTTCTTCTTTTATTTGGGGTTTAAAACGTATAAATAATACAATGATCATTGTTTAACCACCAGTGCTCAAAAACCGCCTAATGAAGAGAAACCCCCGTAAAAGTATAGGGTGGAGGCAATACGTTCTGTAATATACGTTCACTTTATAAAAAAACGCCATAATAAAAATACAAATGCACTATTTAAAGTGCGTGTATAGGATTCCCAATTATTTTTACCGGGTTTCATACAAAATGGACACAATGCGGATTTTCTTCTATGCCTATATGTATGTAAAATCCTGACATGAACCAAACATGATGAAAAAATACTTCCAGAATACGGAAGGACACTCCAAATACCGTATAGTGGTAATCCCTGCGGGGCTGGACCCCTTTTCCCTCCTCGGTGTGTGTCGAGTTTTCTTTCCCATAATGATTCAATTATTAGATTCCAAAATTGCTCGTAAGTCACGGACTCAATTGAAAATTGAAAAAACTTTCAGCTGTGTGTTTCAACTCAAGCTAGAGCTGGAAGTTGAAATTCAACTGAGTTGACTTTTAGAATTCTTTAAAAAATTACGGCACAAATGAAGAGTTAACCAAACATTTTCAAGTCACCATATTGAATTGGTAGTTATCGTTATCAGATATGACGTAATATCATAGACAAGAATGATCACGTAAAGTAAAGCACTTTTGTTAATTAATCAATGATAATTCGGTTTCACCTCACTCTGTAAATTCAGCTCTAATTTGGGTGATGGTCTATAGTTATAAAAGCCCACTTGCACAGAATAATATCGTCTATGTTAATATTATGGATCAGAATAAATCCACAGCCAATTAACTCAATCCATCTGCAAGTCTGCCTTTCATACACGACAATTTCCAGCTGTCACTCTTACAAACATCGTTACTCGACGTGTTTTTTTTAAATTCAAAGTTTTAATTATACTAAACATTTCCAGAACGTGAAGGGAACGCTTTCCGTTTATAACATATTACATTTTACCAATCCTATCGATTTTAAAATTACTTTCCAATTCTTTTACGATATAGGAGGTTGAAATTAGATGCGATTTACACATTCTAATATGCCAGTTGCCATTATTAATGATTTCATTTGAGCTGAACGAAACAAGAAAACATTTTGTTTTTAAATTCTTCTGCATGGAGCATGTTTATGCATGAGTTGACGGCAGACCAAAATAATTAGTGTGTATGTACAGTACATAAATATCATCTTAACAAACATAATAATTCCCGTTAGATGTTGATTAAAAGTTATATTATAGACCCATACTTGCTACTTTCAGCAATTTGAGAATGTACATTTTAACAATGTATTCAAATTTAGTTGGATCTATAAAATAATATATACTATTGAAGTAGAAGCTCAAACTTTCATCATGTCAACAAAATATCATGGTAGCATCGAGGTCACTTTCCTAACTCTAAATATCTTTCCCATCTTGTACTGCACTGGTATATTATACATCGTTCCAATGTTAACAATTTTGCAATTGAAATTAATTTAATTCCAAATCACGTAAAGTTTGTGCAGTAAAATTGATTGTCACATTAAACTGATAATTATTTGAGCATCGCAAATGAAGTGTAATGGTTTTCCCTTAATTGCAAGTAACGAGTAATTGAATCGGCATAGGGGAGCGTGGATCTCAGAGGAATTAGACGTATACTCTATTCCTGGTTACTTCCGCGTTTTATACACACTCAGTGAAGATCATAGATAACTTGTGCATAACCAGAAATAACCTCAATATGAAGTCTATGGATAAATATTGACATCGTTTTTGCCATTTGAGGAATGAAGTTTGAGTATTTTGTGATACCAAAATTTATAAAATATCATTAAATAAAAAGCTTATTTTTCACTTGTAAAATTTTACATGAAAATATTCTGAATATGTTGAAATATAGTTTTTATAATATAGGTCATAGGTCTTGTTTTTCTCTTTTGAGTATTCTGAATAGATAATTGAGCGAGTGAGACAAATGAACAGTTTGACGTTTTTGACACAAATTGAGTCAAAATACGTTATCAAAACTCATAGCACGGTAAACTCACTACCATCACGCCATATTCGACTTATCTGTGGCCTTGCCAAAATAATAACATGGCTTATCATAATATCTACATTTATAATTTTTGATAAAAAGAAATCAGAGTAATGAATTGATAATGAGAGAATTGTCAAGATGGAGATGAGTTGTGAAATGGACGGAGGGTCAAATTTTAGTTTACATTTATTTTTTGAAGACTTATTCATATAGTTATTTTAATGAAAATATAATTATATGGGTTAACTAAGTGACCGAATTACCAGCGTGGGAGTAGATCTTACTGCAAATTTAGAGTTGTTATATTGTTTTACCTATGCTATTTGTTTTCACCAACTCTCAGTTAGAGGCTAACTGGACTTGGGAAATGAAAATAATGTCGAATATTAAAAGATCGATCAAATTATTGCTCAAGAAAAATGTCTGAGTTTTAATGATAAATACTGTATATATGATGACTTTGATGAGTATTTACATGCAGGCCTGATATAATTTTTTCAAGTGAAGAGACATTTGGCTGTGTCAACTTGTTTAATACAAGCTTACGAATGGAGTAATGTAAAATGGTAGTATAACATATTCTATTTGAACTATGACTTTCAGTATTCTATCTATTCCAGTGCAATAGAATTTTAATCCCTATAAAGTCAACTGTGAGCGTGCAGATGAATGTAAAATGCATCATGGAAAGAAAAAAGAATGCCAGAGGACTGGAGAAGAGGAATCATTATACCGACATTTAAGAACGATAATGGGAAAAATTGTAATAACTCTGATTAGTTATTCTGCCAAAATGTATGGGAAAGTATTGAAAGAGCGATTGACGAAAATTCTAGAACCGAATATGGGAAAGTAACAGTATGATTTCAGAAGAAATCGATCCACAATTGATATCATTTTTGCAGTGAGACAAATAATGGAATCACTTTGGGAAGAAGATAAAGATATGATAATAATATTTCTTGACCTCGAAAAAGCGTGTATGACCGACTCAAAAGTGTTAGAAGTAAGATGGACACAGAAAGACTGCGATGGTATGGACATATGCGTAGAATGGATCCCGAACAAATCCCAAGAAAAGAATTTGAAAGAGTATTAGAGGGGAGAAGAAAAGCTGGGAGACCACGAGGAAGATGGAGTGATCAGATACGTGGAAGCGTGAGGAGAAGAGGAGGTATATGGGAAGAAGTGGAAGAGGGAAGGTTGTGACTTGTGGAAAGAACGGGAAGCATGGCGAAGATGAGTAGAGATGGAGGAAGAAAGTGAAGAAGAAGATAAAGAAGAGGACGATGATGCGACAGGATTGGCCAGGCGGCATAATTTGAGAGGCCCTAGATGATGGTGTTTGACACCCCCGACCTGACTTGGTGGAACCTGGCGAAGGATATTAAATATGATTAAATAATGATCAACGATTTGCAACGATTTTATTATATATAAAGTCAACATACGAAAATAATCCAGCAAAAAATACAGAATTATGTCAAACAGATTGGATGTATTGAAGAATTCAATATTCATACATTCTTTATTTATTATTCTTATATTAATGTTTCTTAATTCTTTTTCATTTGAGCACAATTATTTAATTTCCTGATAGAACTCAAATCCAATCTTGGTCTTAAAATAGAAATTACTTCAAAGATTTCAAAGCCAAAAAAAGCGTAGTACATTTATATGTATTTATAATAATTATGAATCGTGATTAGTTTAACAAAAATATCTTCTGAAATGTTCAATTGGATTTAGGTTTTTCAAATATCCTCTCGATGCCCGCAGAATTTCAGTGAATTAAAAATCACGATTTGCTTACTTTCTTTTACTTCTTTACAATATGATTTCTGACTTTATGTTTGATTTCAAAAAGATTGACAAACATATATTCTCTATTAGAATTGAATCCTCTATCTGAATATTCGAAGTTAATTGCATTGCAATTTTTAAAGTCCTCTACGAAAATCTCTAAGAAATTGATTATTTATTTTATTTCAACAAGAAAGTGTTTATAAGAATGATAAATCTTTTGGCAGAACATACAACAAATGAATAAGTAATTGAATAAATAAATAATTTAATAAATAAATAGTGAATTAATAAATGGATGCATGAAGAACAAAATAACCAACTATAAATACCGGTAACGAATGAATGAATAGATAGGTAGATAAATAAATGGCTGGACAAATGAATAAATGAACGAATAATTAATGAAAATATGAGAAATCAATTGGGAATATGAATAAATGAATCAATCAATCCATAAATGGATAAATAGATGAATGAGAAAATGGACGAATAGATGGATGAATGAATCAGTCAATAAATCATATGAATCAATGATAAATGGATTTATTGATAATTAATTGAATAAATTAATAAATATATACATTCATGAGCGAATAAATGGATAAATGAATAATTGAATAAATGAATGAATAATAAATATGGATATGAATAAATGAATAAAGGAATAAATGGATGGATGAATAAATAAATACATGAATAAATACGTAATGAAAACAACAAATGTATACCATAGATAGGCCTATCATATCTTGAGTCCTGTTGGAATTGAAGCCATTACGCCCTATAGCTTTCATTTCCTTGTAGAATTTTGTAAAATTCTTCAACTTCGACAGCAGTGTTTTTTTTCTAATAATTATCTCTAGTTCATCAGATGGTATGATCATGATAATTTTTTATGTTGATATCCAACATTGTGAGTTAATAATTGGAAAAAACATTACAAAATGCTATTATAAATTGAACTGAATCAATCGGATTTTATTGGTATAACGATAACCTTTTAACGATATTGACAGACACATAGTTGCTGTTGTAGAGGAGTTCTGATGGAACGCATTTTACAAATGCAACTACTGTTGAAAACCTTTTATTATCAACAAATCAACAAACTATTCAGCGGAGAGAGAAAGAGAGAGAGAGAGAGAGAGAGAGAGAGAGAGAGAGAGAGAGAGAGAGAGAGAGAGAGAGAGAGAGAGAGAGAGGTGCAAAAAGAAAAAGAAAAATGTGAAACTTTCTCAATTAGGAGACACACTTACTTCTGTTTTGATTTGGAGTTTGAAAATAATCCACTCGGTATTATGCAGGTTGATGGGTCCTGAATCATCACCAGCAAACCACGGCGTCGAAAATCGCCATTTTGTTTTTAAATGGCTTAGAATATTCAATATAAGAGTATGAGAGAATATTATCGATCCATAGTGAACATTCACAATAGGTTATTACGTGTTATTTGTATTTAACGGTACGCGGTGTGGTAAAAATCGATCGCAAAATATCGAGTGCTATTCCACAATTCTTGTTATCAAATTCGAGTAATTCATTTTCGACAAATATTGTCTGCATCTTAGGATGTATTTTCCAATTTGGAATCTTGTTCTGCTAAGTTTTATGATCATTCATATCTGTGAAATCAACCTAGTGGGAACTTTTTGCCCTGTGGAGTCTAGGGCCGCCCCGAGGGGTTTACAACTCGCAAATTTGTTGTACACCTGATTTCAGGAGATTACAGATTTCAAGAGATTTCAGGGGATTTCAATTCCGATTTAATTCGGATTTCAAGGGAATTTCAAGTGATTTCAGGAATTTCAAGTGATTTCAGGGATTTCAAGTGATTTCAGGGATTTCAAGGGGATTTCAATGGGATTTCATGGCAAGTGTACAACGGATTTCGGGAGTTGTTAACCCCGGGACGCCCTAATCATGCATCCGACAGATCTTAGTTATCATTACAGTGCGTCATTAAGCCCAATGTAAATCAAAATAAATAATTGCCTACTTTCTTCTCCGATGTAGTGTCGAGATTGCTTCATATGCACCAGGTGCGTCCTTACTGTTGGTGTCCTAACCTGTGGATCGAGGCTATAACTATGGTTACATGAATCACTCGGAATGCGTGAAGTTTGTACATTTTATTATCATTAAACACAAACGAGTCGTACTTTGTGACGCCGCTCTTCGAAATGGTTCAAATTTTGCCGTCAGTTTAGCTCAGTTAGTAGAAACACTGATTTCGGATATATGAAGTAACGGAGGTATGTACTGTGCACGGTATACAGAGTCCCACTCCAGCAGTAAGCGTATGTAAACGTCCTTACATCTATTATTTCGTCATTATTTCTCGTCTACTGATCGCCCCCCCCCCCCCACACTCTTTATATAACCTATATAAAAGTGGAATATAAAAGTGTATTCATTTATATTGGGTTTAACGATGCAATGTAAAAATAACCTATTGACGTCGGATGAATGATTAATGATATGATGGGATAATGAGATGAAGGATTTCTTAGGTAATCGAAATGATAGTTGAAAGGAAGCGGTCGTGGTTTATACATATTGCGGGAACCATTCTGGCATTACCCTAGAATACAGAGGAAAACCACGAAGAAAAAATGTAAAGATGGACGGTGGCGGGCATCGAGCCAGGTCCGATATACTCCTGCCCTCCCGGATCACATGAAGCGAGCGCGTTAGAAACTGAGCTGCATGTGCAGGTATTATATAAAAGTGAAATAGCTTATTATATACTGAAAACTAACTCATAATTGAGTCTAGACATTAAGTAAGAGTAAACATAAGAGTTTCGTAACTGAAAGACTTTTATCTGCGTCGAAAAGTATGGGCACAGACAGCGCAGTCCCTGTGTCAAAGTTCATTGTTATTAATATAAAATAATTAAAATAGGGTGATAAGATCGCCCTTGTGGTGCCCCGTCGTCCAAACGATCCTACCCTTAATTTAACATCCATAGCCTTAATTGGGGATCAATGATTTTGTATCAAGTTTTGATGTTTATGAGAATAATAATAATATACCATGTCTTCTCTCTGCTCATCACTGGTATCATGCAATGTTAATATTTCGTGAGTATGGATAGTTATTGATAGTTTGATCCCTGCTTAGACCCTCACCTTCGTCTCTGTTACTCTATTTGACTGACACTCTATAGAGGTCAAAAAACTTACAATAACCATAGATTAAGGATATAACCACAAGACACTCTCCATGTGCTTATGGCAGAACAAAACTGAAATCTCCGTGTACACCTCCATTCACTTTCCTTGTCTCTTCAATTAGTACCGCTTCTTACCTCTACCGACGCGAGTTACAGGCTGGCCGCTAGCCAATCATAATCTAGCACGCTTGTCGCGCTTTCTAGCGGTCAGAATAATTCCTAGATGTCGAGAGTGTAAAAGGGATTGGGAATAAAATAGAGGGACTAATCAGGTTCGTTTTAACATTGCGTGACATGTCTAGAAACATATCTATCATGTTTGCATTGCGATTGTTTATATGTCGTGTTGACAACGGAAATGTTATGTTGTGAGTAGGTCCCCCTTAACGTCCCCTTCATCAACTATGTTATTTGGGGATACGAATGAGCGGATAACGGATGAACGATGTTTACAAAAATCTATTCGTATGCGTAACTCGAACCTACGCCCGATTTAACTTCAGTTCTTTTTTATTCAACGCTTTAGTAGAATGAGCCACGGAGCACGATTCATTCTCTTGATGAGGATTTACGCCCTCACGGGGGTTCACTTAGTCCTAAAGTGACTACTCGAATTAAAATAAATTTTCATGGCAGAATAAACGTCTCTTCCCATCTTTGACACAATTATAAAATTTTACAATTCTGAAATGGCACTTTCAAATAATAAGTTCGGAAACAAATTATTAATAAAATAATATTGTTAATTATACGGTCAAGTGATCAGTCAATGATATGTCTTCTATATTTTTAACGAACCGAATTTTCAAGTGAACTGCATTCTAAATTATACTGCATATTGTGGACTATATAGAGAGATACCGTTATGACAATATTCTTCAAATTTATATTTGCCTCGAAGTTTTGTCTATACTTTATCTTATTTACGTGCAAATCACTTTTTTAGAAAAATGTGTACCGTAAAAAAGTGAAATTGGTGTTTTCGAATAATTTATGTTACCATACGTACATTGCTTGATTAACATACAAATAGATCGTTCAAGCAGTGAATTTGAAGCAAGCAAATTGAAGTGATCTAGACCGATTTAAAATCAAAGAATGTGTTTAGGCTTTCGTATATTTTATCTTATATCGAAAAAAACTGAAAGCTTTTATAACGCAATTATAAAAGGCCCTATATAATAGACCTATATAATATATATATAGGCCCTATATAAATATATATAAGTATATGAACTTGAGAGGAAGAGGAACTTTGTATGCAACGGTACGTAAAGTGAGGTAAAAATCGATGGCAAAAATACCGACTGTTACTGTTATACATACAACTAATCTTTTCATCTTTGCTATTACAATATGTAAGTAATCAGCTTTTTCGATAAATATTGGCTGAGTCTTATGATGTGTTTGTTAATTTTGTATCTTGCACTGTTGAAGTTGTATCATCATTTATAGATGTGAATTCACCCTGGCGGGAACTTTTTGCCTATGGAGACTGGGGACGCCTTAAACAACATTCATAGCTAAGGAGCTCAGGATTCAGAGCTATAACGTTATATTAACAATCTATTCCAAATAACCTGACAATGATTCAATTTGGATGACCGACTATTATTTATTCAACCGTTTGGGTATTCACTCGCTTTATATAGAGAGTTTAGACGTATTAAATATTGCCCTGGTAGATTTACCTATGCGAGTGCGCTTACAGATCCATATGATTTGCTTATACATATTATCAAATTTTGTTTCGAAGTAATCTGGGTAATCACAGCTTGTATAGAGAGTTAGGCGCGTAGGAACTTCCATTTGGTTAGGGGAGAGGGGGGAGCATAATCATATCAAAAGTCAACATATATCTAAAGGCTCTCCCGTAGTTAGGGATCCGGGGCAAAACACCAGTCGCCGGAGGCGGAAAATTTTAATCCCTAGCACTGTTTTTTTACCATCATATTAACCCTGAAGTTGGCGTGTGTTCTGACTACCGTATAAGGGATTGTGTGGGTGTTGAGGCGTATAGAGTTTGTGGGTGGAAGAGAGGGGAGGAGGTAAAACAGTAATGGGGGGAGGGGGTCATTCATTTACCTTCTATCCTAGGGTGACCATTTTTGAGAGAGGAAAATCCGGGACAATGCTGAGAAGTTCGAAGTCAAAATCATTCCACGCCAAATTGTATGAGGAGAGGGAGATCGGGAGGCACAACTGCCCCGCAAAGAATTTTGGGAATGAGATAGCAGACGCAGAGAGTTTTGGGATGTTTCGGGTGTTTTTTTAGTCATGTTAAATCATATTTTTTTTCTATAGTAGGCCTAATATCATAGAAATGTACACCCTTTTAGATTAAACGCCTACAAGTAAATGATTAAATAGTAATATTCATTCGAATTTGATGTGAAATTTAAAAAATGATCAACAAAGTGTGAGTCCTTATATAGTGTCAGTATATATTTTCGTCAGGATGCATTTTGATGTAGATTGATCGACCAATTTATGTGACCGCAACCGTACGTAGATAATGGACAGAATATTGGCAAATACAAAAATTTTAATGAGATAAATTAGAATTGTATAATTATCTGTTTTCTATGGAAATAAAATAGAGTCATCTCAATGAAAATAAATCGAAATCGGATAAAAATTCACTGTTGGAACCAAATCTCAACCAAAAATCATTTGAAAATTGGGTGTGTGTCCTTTTGCTCCAATCACTTTACATGCTGTTATTATCAAGAATGTAGTAAGGCCAGGGCGCAGCAGGGCAGCAGAGCGCAGCAGTGCAGATACGCAATCAACAAATACATCATCTGATGCAGACAATTTGTCGAAAATGTTAATGAGTCAACTTTTATAATAACAAAGGTGAAGAGATCAACAGTATAGCACTCAATATTTTTGTAATCGATCTTTAAATCACCGCGAAACGTTACTTACGAATTACACGTTACATAGGGTATTGCGAATGTTATGGAACGTCAATATTTTAGAAAATACTTCTCTGCACGGTATGAAGCAGTTTCCTTGCAATATGTTCATCCGGAAAGTCATTGCGAGCATGTATATATTATGTTGACACTGAAAATGTTACGCTATGGATGGGTTCATAACAGTATATAAAAAATAAAAAGCCACCCCTGTAGTTCATTCAATTATCGCTAGCGGTAGGAACTGAAGTCACCGTTGTGCGTGGGTTCGAGTCCCGCATAAAGCATGATTTTTTTTAAACGTCCTTTCACCTATGATCATTTCATCTTTTCACCATCACCCGCTGGTGATGATGTGGGCTGGTGCTGGTGATGATGGTGATGGTCCCGTATTAGCTAGCTGTTGGTGGAGTCGTTAAACTACATTTAAAAAAAATGAAAAACTGTTTTGAATATAATGTTCGGTACTATTCGGTTCCGCCGCGTCTCGCTTGTGAGTGTTGTTGCGTGGCTACGCAGCCCCGTGATTGGCTGTCACCTTTATGACGTCACAACGAGGCGCGTATATAAGTGTCGACGCTATGGACGCCCATGATACAGACAATTACCCAGTCGGCGTCGCAACGTAAAACGAAGGAGAGAGTCGGTCAAGATAGAATTGATCACGTTATCTATTCACAAACGAAGCTGTAACAAGGTACGAAATTATATTTATTCTCTTATCTTTTGCGATAAAGAGTCCATGATAGAATTATGTTTAGTGATAATTCAACAGGATAGGTAATTGTTCCAGTATTAAAACAATCACAGATAAGTTCAGGTACCTATACCGGTATTGGGGTTTTCAAATCCATACATAGTAACAAGTTGAATTTCAAGACACGTCAGTTCTATCTTAAATTTAATGAATTGTAATTTGTTATATGTAGGCATCCAGATTGATACTTAGATAATTCCTTGAAAATGGGTCACGACCGACTCCTTTCCACTGTCCAAAAACAAAAACGTCCAAAAACGTCCACTGTCCAGAAACGCCAATGGATCTTGGGTATCATCTACAGTGCGTCGTTAAATCCAATAAATAAATAAATAAATAAATATATATATATATGTTCCAAATCGTTTTCTCGGGAATGCCGCGTATGTTCTTTTGTAACGAAATTGCGGACCCATTGGGGACCTTGTCTCTCACTCCGACGTTTCGGCAAGATGTCACTTGCCATCGTCAAGGATTCTCGTTAACTTCTTTGCTAGTCAAAGCTCGTAGATTCGATCTACGAATAGAACATGAATTGTATTCATATCCTGTATTATGGGTAAACTCATAATAAATAAATATATATCATGAAATAAATGTAGTCTATGTGCTCAAATCCCGTTGGTCTAAAAATTCACAAACTTCAGTACTTTCGAATTGCGGAAAGCTGTTGTTGAAACCGGTTGGAGCAATTTACACCTTGTTGGAAGTGAATTATTCTGAGGTGAGCTTTATATGATACAGAAAATGTTTTTTTTAATACACGCATACTTCATCATTTTGATACAAATTTTAGGGCTTGAAGTTGTGTGTATTCAATTTATTCAATTATTTTTATTATTTTTCCCTCAACGAAAATGATTGATATCCTCTAATAAAAAAACTGATCAATAAAAAATACACTAATATTGTGAATATAATTGTTGAATGAAAAGTGTATAAGCCGAGCATTACAAAGAAAATACATCAGATGAAACGTTTAATGTGTTTAATTCAGACAGATTAACATCAGACACTGTGCATGAGAATACAATTTTGTATTCGTAATGGACAGCTTATACACTTATATTAGAACTTGCACGTATAGCCTACATATACATGAATATCAATTTCGTATTTTTGTTCAGTCAAGCATCGGATTAATTCTACATTTCACAATTATTTTGCTATTGTGGGATTAAGTATCACTTCAAAGTTGAAACATGGTCAACATGGTATTTTTATTCTTAAATATAGATTTTTTCGTAATATAAACTAGAAAAGAGTTTAATTGAGGTTCCTACATATAGGTTATACGGGGAAAAGTTTGTACGAGTCTATCAAATTGTCTGTATTCACCAAAGCTTTGTACATTATGAAAAGAGACCAATCGATCATCATTTGAAAAAGCTCATTCCTCAATCATAGAACTTCTCAGATGTAACAGTGATGTTAGTGACCTCAAAGGTATAAGCAAAACAATACATTGGTGAGATGCAGGCAGATTTTTCGGCTAAGGAGGTTAATTAACTACTTAGTTTTCGAGATATTGAATAATTCTTTACAATTTTTGCTTCTTTCAGCAGGTATGTTGGAACATTTGTTTACAATCTTGATGGTCATTATTTTGAAATTTGATATCACGCTGATAAAAAACATAATTTATATGAATAAAATGTATGCCACATAATCCTCTGCAATTTATGAGATAAGATGTTATAGACTCTTTGATACTGAGGTCGTTTTTTTTTAAATAGAATTTCAACAGGATACGCCTGTAGAACTTTCATGACAACTTCGATTTAATGATAGGCAAATGCATCGCCTCCTAATGTTGGACGAGCTAGATTGGCTGTAAATATTATATAAGTTAGATCTCACATCATGAGAAACCAGAGATAATGATCCAAGTGTTCGAAATATATTAATATTAATATATACATATTCTTCATAATATAATAAAAACTTTAAAAATCACAGATTCAAGTTCTATAGTATTAGTCCTGACGTTTGGATTTAGCATGTTTAAAAACCGAATTAATTTTAGTCCGTCAAATATTAATTATACACATTATTTACTGTAGGCCTACAATAATTTTACAATAATTTAAAATTTTCCCTACTATAGTTTGGAAAACAATTATAAGACCAAACTCGGACCAATCTCCAAGTCTGATTCAGTTATTCAATATCATCGTCAACCAAACTGTAAATTAATACAAAATACAAAGTACAAATAACACATTTAAAATTTGATGACCAAAAACGAAAAATTAAGTAACAAGTGAATTTATAGTGAATTACACTCATTGGATTCATATTTTCAAGTTCACGGATTTCGACCTTTTCTTATTTCAAATAACATAGGCCCTACCTATTTTACTAAAGTGTAATTTTTGTTATTGAATTTCGAGTGTTTCGGTATATGTTTGAACTTTAAATTGAACCATGTTTTCACCAACTCAGTACTACTGTTTAATTGCACGAATAGCAATAATATACACTCACGTGAGACTGACTGTCGAGAGGGGAACACTATAGTTTTCTACTTTCCAGTTGAGTAAGCGAAATGTACAAAAAATAAATGTGAAATTTAATTAAATATCTTCTTGAAAAATAGAGTGTGAGCCAATTGTTCACCAAAACAATGATAGCTGATGACCCCTGATGACAAGAATGTTTCCACCTTCTCATAAACCAATGTTTGAACTGAGACATGTGGTCCACTGAACTGTTATTCAGGGGACCAAGGTTCGATTCGATTCCCGCCATGGTCGACCATTTTGACAGGTTTTTTCGTGGTTTCGCTCTGTCGTTCAGGTCAATACTGGGATGGTTCCTCAACAACAGGCCACGACCGACTCCTTACCACTATCCAAAAACACATAATAAAATAACCTTTCAAATCATCATCTCACCATCTCATATATCATTCACGGTGAATGATACACAGTTAAAAATTTCCGTGATTTGAAAGAAAATATATACAAACCTCTCCTTCATTTCACAGACTACCTGCATTTAAACGTAACTACGGAAATATTCCTGGTTTCTTTCGGTAATTTGACAGCCACTCTGAATCCCTCTTGCATGATTCACCGACACCAATAGACCTCAGTCATCAGTACAGTGCTTCTTTAAGCCCAATAGAAATAAATGACCAATGTTTGCATGTTTAGATGCAGATGCCATGCGTGGTATACTGGACAGTTGTCACACTGGTCCTGTTATCACCAATGACGTTAGCGAAACCGGATACGGATATGAGTGCCATGGCTGATGCACTGCGAACACTGCAGAAATTGGATAGATATTATTCGCAGGTGGCACGTCCTAGGTGAGTACATATCCAATCCATTATTTGTTTCATTTTCAATTAATTTTCAATTTCAATTCAATTAATTTTGTTTGACCTTTCATAGGTATTGGAATAATACATATACTCTGTTACAAAAATCATAAATCTCAGCATACGCAATATAGAACGAAGTAGCTGGGGAAATATCAATGTCGAAGAAATTAATATTACATAATAGATAAAATAAATCAGTAGGCCCTACTATTTTATATTTTTTTATTTAAATGAAATCTACGCACATTCGCACTGATATTCGCACATTCGCAGTTGATATTTTCAAATTCTATGTGTTGGGTGCGTATATATAGACACATTGTCTTCTAGATTTAGTGCGTGTAAAATCAGTGTATTTTCTTCAGGATACATTTTATTGTATAGCTTGACCGACCACTTTATATGATCGCAACCGTATGTTTAACCGTACTATATCTTTTGTAGTGTATATTCGACTATACAACTTGTACCTTAGGAAAAAATGTCACTTCAGAATAGCGAATAGCGAAATGAATAGCATGCGAAATAGCAGAATAACGAAATGCCAAAATAGCTATTTACAGTATTTAAATTGGTTGTGTATGTACATTCAAAATTGTGTACATTATGTCTTTTAATTAATTAAATACAGGTGCGAAGGAGCTTTGATTTAAGTGGAGGGGGGCGGGGGAGAGGGAGGCAAACAAAACTAATCTCCATATATAAGGGCCTTTTATACTTACGGGGTGGGGTCTGAGGCAGAATCCCAGCCGCCGGAGACGTAAACGTTTTGGCAATTTGATTGATGATGATGATTGATCATTAATGTTTGCTTAACGACCCCACCAACAGCTAGCTCATAAGGGGGGTTCGAAGAGCAGGTGACTATGAAGTAATGTTGAGTGAAAGGACGTTCACAAAATCCATGCCTTATGCGGGACCTGAATGGTGATTTCACTTTCTGACGTGGTGCCTCAGCTAACTGAGCTACTGAGGGTGGTGCGTTTTTTTTGTTGACCATCTTTAAAGCGTATTCAACCCAAGTTAGCGTGTATTCAGATGAACGTAACTGATTGTGGGATGACATGTATAGTGAGGGGGCCCAGGGACATTAATGGGGGTTCATTTTCCCTTCCCCTTCCTAGGCGACTGGTCCAATATCAATGTAAGAAAAGTCGAAAAAACACAATAGCAATTTGTCAAAGAAAAGGTTACCTTTTTGTTGGTTCACTATAACCTTCTAATCTCTAATCACTGACCGTCTTAAAATCTCTCAACTATACAACCAGAAATATTTGTGCGAAAAGTGTGTAACGTAATGTGGCTATATCAAATACATCTCTCTCATCTCACGCTATGATTTGTTGTCCAACACCGCATGTAATTTACAACTCATAACCCAAGACTTGACCGGCACATGTAGCGTGTGATAAGTCGGTCATGACCGCTTCCTTCCCACTATCCTTCCCATTACCCAAGAACCTTCATCTCATCATCCCATCATCTCATTATAATCATCCATCCGACGCCATTAGATCTGCGCCATATCATAACAGTGCGTCGTTAAATCCAATATTTAAAAAAAAAAGACTTGGCTTCAGCCTAATTAAAAGTTGCAATTTATTCTTTATATTGTTTAGTGAGATCGTTTATCAGTCACCACTTGTTACTATCATTAGGTTTTTTAATTCATGAATTTATCAGGAACTGTTTATCGCTCGTGGATATAGGTTAGCAATTAGCAACTTAGCAGTATCGTCTGCTCTGATATTCTACGCGGTTCTACTGAGCAGGAAAATCGAGATAGAGATAACCTTTTTTCCTATGTAGTCAAATATTCCATTATTTGATCTATAAAGACGAAAATTCATAGAATTTGGATTCAGATTCCGAAATAATGAACTCAGAAACGAGATAGATTATAATATATTCTTCAAACTGTATCAACTTCCATAGACCATAGTACCCATTGGTAATCATTGTTACTGACTGTATTATACTTTTTCTCGTTCCAGGGTGAGTATGTGTGGCTATCTCCTCTTTATTTATGTGGGTTTCTTCATTGAATCAAACCGTTAAGCTATATTTTGAAACTGGTTTGATTATTTTTTTTAGTTCAAACTCTTGAACTATTTACTTTTGACTATTTCATTTCATTTAGTTTCAGGTGACTGTCCATGTAGACTCTGAATTGATATATAATTCAAGCTAGGCCTATATGATACAATCGTGAAATATGGTATTTTATGTACTAAAATTGTATATATATTACACTGTCGTGGTGGTTAAGGCGTCCCCAGTCTCGATACGGCAAAACATTCTCTCCATGGTGAGCTCACAGATAGAAATGACCATAACATACAAAATTAACAAATACAATATCTGATGCAGACAATATTTGTCGAAAATTCTAATGACACAAATGTCATAGTAACAAAAGTAGAAAGATCACGTGCTATCTGTACTTGTATGTAATAGTAAGTCTCGATACTTTTGCCATCGATTTTTACCTCACAGCGAACAGTTACGTACACATATTGTGAATGTTTATTATGGATCGACAATATTCTAGAAGATACAATTCTATACACGGTATGAAGCAGTTTCAATACAATATGTTCCGGAAAGACACTGCGATTGTATGTTATGTATAGACACTGAAACTATCACGCTCTGAGTGGGTTCCCGGCCCTTAAGAGGGTAAAAGTTGTAAATATTTACGACAATTTTAATATTGAAAAAAAATGTGAGAAAGAGGTTTCTGATAAATATATTGTATTTCAGAGTATATGCAATAGATGCTTGTAGATTGTAGCTCCTACTTGGTAGTTGTCCGCCCATCCATCCCCCCCCCCCCTCCGGCGTATTGACTCAGCACTGCTTTAGAAACTGTCAAGTCCCACATAAGGCATTGGTCTTTGTGAACATCCTTCATCGATAATCCGCTCATTCGTACTGCCAAATAACCTGGCTGTTGGTGGGGTCGTTAAGCAACAATAATCGTTATTAAACATTTGTTCGAAGTGCTAAAACGATAACAAGCCCAACATTGTTATTCGTAATTGTTGAGGTAGATTTCAAATGCATGCATTACGTTAAAATACACATATCAAATATATAATGTTGGATAATATTACAGTTAATACGCGTTTAATAACGAAAGTTTGTAGTTTGGTGGCCTGAAGTTTACACTCCCGAAATATTAGCCAATAACCATCTTTGCCGATGACGCTGAAATTGAGCTGTACTTCACGGATATATTGAGGATAGGATAGTTATGCAAATGCATGTTTCTAATTGTGACTGCAGCATATTTATAACGTAAGTTAGCGTGTATTGGGGACTGTCAAAACTACCATATTGATTAGCTACATGTGGGTATCTCAAAAATGAACTTTAAAGTTTAAACAATTATCGAAAGCAGTGCATTTAAACTTCAAATAATGCAATATGCTTGTATAGTGGCTAAACCACGCAGTAATTATATACCGCTTCTTTTTTCAAGTGGAATATCAATGTTGGCCCCATTTGACATAATGTACGATCAGATGCAAAAGTTTCTCATGACCCAACAGGTTATATTATATGCAATGGGATGGAACTAAATGGTTCACGAGAAACTTTTGCATCTGACCCTGCATAACTACATTATGGGAAAAAAGTTGCCGTGTAATTCTATTCATGAACTGATAAGTGACATCTTATAGTTCATATACATCAGACGAAAGATATAATACCAAGACATGTCATCCAATATTGAGATAAACATGACCCCACTTTTACCCTTACTACTTTATCACCACTCTCGTATAGCTCCCTCACATGTATATAACATCTTTAGTAGGCCTATCTATACAGACCGCTACAGTCATACTCGATTGTGCTGCTGCCCAGCAGTTACCAGGGCCTTTCCTTCAGTGGCGAGCATAGGTACTAATTGCAGACGTAGGCGAGGGCAATGGAGGTGTGCACGGAGATTTAGTCTTGTTTAGACACAAGAGGGAACTAGCTGTCTTGGTAGTAGCCTACAGGACATAGGTCTATATATCTTTCCTCTGCGTTTCATATTTACACACTATAAATGCGGGTTTGCTGAAAATCCGGGCTACACACTTATTCTAAATTGTAAAACAACTGCCTTCCAATTGCGCTTTATGATCGTTATTTTCCGATTTTAAATATAATGCAGGGGGGTGTACATGATGTTCAGATGCGCGGTCACATATAAAGTGGTCGACCAAGCTACATAAAAAAACAAATCTAAACCTATACTAAATCTAAACCCAAAAACCTTACTGATATTGAACACTAAAATCAGCACACACTGTGCATACGCTTTCACGCAGAAACTAAGAAGAAATCAGCACTTGAGCGTGCGTACATATTAGGCCTATATAAATTTAAAATTTGATATCGGATTAAACCATTTATATGTGACCGCAAGAATACATTTAGGAATCTTCTTTCGCCGAGAAGATTATCGAATAAGCTGCCAATCTAAAACTATGAATAACAGTATATAAAACTGTAAGTTACTTCTCAAGTTATATGTAACTTATATCGTATGTATATTTTATTTTCATATTCGTATTTATTATCGAAGTTTTTGAGAATCGAATTATAGGCCTATGCGAATATTTCATTGAAGAAATAGCATCATTATATCCAATTGTTACTGTTTATATTACGTTACTGATAGTTTGCTTTATGTCAGTCTATGTTGAGAGAATTGTTGATCCTATTGCGTCTTTGTTCGGTTTTAGGCCCAAATTAGGTAATCGAGAAGCTTACATTTGCCCCGAAGATGTGAAGAAAGTGTATAAGCAGAGAGAGAGTGGGCATTGCTATGTTTGTTTTCAAGTAATTAACGGTATTTTTTAAACCGTAAATGCTTTTATTCTAGAAAAAATGTTTGCTTTTCCTAAGCGTTACACAAAAACAATTACCTTTAATCAGACGTAGTTGTATATAGTTAGTAAAAATGCAGATAACGTAACTGCAACCCACATGTTATCGGGCTATAGGCCTACCGCGAAACAATTCTCCCTCTCAAGGCTTATCTTCACCCCCAGCTGCCGACAATCGCTAACTACTAATTATAAGGTGAATAGTCAAGTGATTATTAATAACAGAATGGTTATTGGCAGAGTTCGAAAATGAGTCCCATACCACGTAGGGAATTAAATACATAAGTACAATATTGTGGACCGATCCTCGTCGTTCATGGCCGAATAATAGGATACGTGACAGAATTGACAGATTTTTGTTTCCTATTATACATTTATTCATTTTAATTTTTGCTCAAGGTAGATTTACGTTAATGTCGTCAAAAAAACGATATAAATTTGATTTTATTAATTATATGTGATGGTTCCTACTATAAGTCGGCCATGACCGCTTTCTTCCCACTATCGTTCTCATTACCCAAGAACCTTCATCTCATCATCCCATCATCTCATTAATCATCCATCCAACGCCATTAGATCTGCGCTATCATAATAGTGCGTCGTTAAACCCAATTTAAAAAAACGGAGCGAAATAACGATAAACAGTGGACAAGATGATCGATCGCAGATGTTCGTTGACTTGCCTTGTTTATTCCTTTTACTGGAGTTCAACTGATGTAATTTAATGATTGCATAACCCTAATGATGTCGGTGAATGGTAATTAGATGACGAGATCAGGAAATGAAACGTTATTTCAATTAGAACTGGCCCATTTAGCTCAGTTGCTAGCACGCCTGATTCGTTTGACGCGGGAGTTGAGGGTGAATCGAACTTCGGTTCGATCCCCACAACCGTCCAATCTCACATGAGTATTTCGTGGTTTACCTCTGCAGCTAGGGTGACCAGACGTCCCGGTTTTCTGGGATTGTCCTTGGTTTGAGCTTGCTGTCCCGGCGTCCCGAGAAATGTTCTCGGGACCAACAAATGTCCCGGTTTTTAAGTAGGCCTAACGGAAGAAATATAAATAACTGGTACTTTTCATACTCTAAAATTCATCATAGAACTCATGATTTATTTTTGTTCCAAATTTTAAAAAATGCCAATATTTGGTGAATCAATTTTTTAATTGCTCATCAATTTCAAACAACTGTCTTTTTATCATTCACATGTGTGAGCCACATCCTCAGAGTATATATTTGTATGCAATTACTATATAGAGAAATATATATTCTAGATTTTATATGACTAGAAAAAAACACCCAAAATATTACTAGAAGACTACAAATTCCAAGAAATTCATCTGCGGGGGTGTTCCTCTAATAGAATTTGAAAGGAATGATTTTGACTACGCACGTCTTGGCGTTGGCCCGGATTTTCCTTTTTAGAATATGGTCACCCTATCTGCAGCCTATAGGCTATATGCCGGGATGGTTCCTATATAACATATAGGTCACGACCGCTTCAAACTCGATCCTTTCAACTACCCAAGAAACCTTCATCTCATTGATCATTCCTCTGATGTCAACAGATCCATAGTTTTCATAGCAGTGCGTAGTTATATACCTATCCACATTAATCAATTAAAAATTCAATTAGAAAAGTGGATTGATGAAGGGGAAATTGTCATGAGACCAACTCAATAATATTAATATCCCTCTATTTTACTATGGCGCATTAAGTGCTCTGGGTTCGAACCCACGGCCCCACACCACATGAGGAGACAAAACTAGAACCAGCCAATACAAACGATGGTCATGATGTTTAAACAAATCAGAAAAATTGGATACAGATCTTCACGGAGTAATAGATTCTCTCAAGTAAAACGCAGCATATTTTGAACGGTGCATGAACGAGATCTATACATTGGCTACCACTGATAGCTATATATGTCTTGTTAGTATTTTATGTTACGTATGTTTAGCCAAAGATGCTATAATACGACTGATGGAGACTGAAAAATTACCTCTAAGAAGAATCAGGAGTAATAGACAGGCAACCACAGCGTAATAAGAGATTAATTAGTGAATTAGTTGAAATAGGAAAGCACAAGAACAATTTCAACAGTGAAGATTGGAGTACCGTTCTAATACGTTTGCAGCATAAACCAAAATATCAAATTATTAATAGTAGGTTATTAATAAACGAACATTAAAAATACAAATATTAGAAAAAAAAGAAAATGTTACCAACATCATCTAAACAGAGAGTCGGTACAACCTAAGAAAACCTAATAAATAGGTGGAGGTGCCGGGTTTGATGTCCAGAGTCTAAAGAGAAAAACCAACTCAATTTTTTTTCTGTGTGTTTTTCATTCATTTGAGCTATCAGATTTTCATTTTTTTTTTCTGAAAATGAACTTCTTTATTTCATTGATTACAATAGTGTTAAATATTTCACAAAACTCTCGAAGAAGACGGAAACACGGTTGTCGAAACGCGTCGAAGTAAGCAAATAAAATATTCTTCATCTCGTGTAGTGATCAAGTTTATGAACCGAATTAGAATACCCCAAAGAAAACATTATTTCGTCTAATATTTATCGTGGAAATCTCAAAATCCCTATGTATATAAATATATATAGGCCTCTATATGAGTACATGGCCTTCTGCTGAAATGTACTGCACGTGATGTTGATAGGACAGGTATTTTTCAGTGATAATATATTTATATATCGTCTCGTTGTCTCGTCTTGTATATGCCGTCTCGTTAGTGAAATATTATATATAGGCCTATATATATGAATATGGATACATAAATATAAATAAATATATAAATATATATATATTTATTCTATTTATTTATTTATGAATATCTAGAGAGATATCATTTCCTATGATATTATTTGTATGTTTGCATCTCTCGATGACTACTTGCATCAGTCATTCGCACAGTACGTTCCCTTTGCACTGATATCAAGTCAACCAGCTAATGTTACCCCCCTGGTGGTAGGTAGTTCTCGGTCATCTCCCTCCGTTGTCGGTGGCCAACCCCATTCGGATTTCGAGCAAGCTTGGAATTTACTCCATTTACAAGATTTGGATCGAGTGTACTCTCAACGCACTCGCCCCAGGTGAGTTACACAACCGATCTGCCGCCACCAACTGATTACATTACATCCTTAACCCTCCCACCCTGCCCTCCCCCCCCACCCACTCTTTACCTATGCAGACTACCCCCTCAAACCCCCTTCTATTCGTTCATCGATGCAATGCCGATATATATATATATATAATATATATATGCGTTTAACGACGCATCGCAATGTTAACTAAGATCAATTGGAGTCGGATGAATGAATAATGAGATGATGGAGTGATGAGATGAAGGTTTCGTTGGTAAAGGGAAGGAAGCGGTCGTGGCATATGTTGTAGGAACCATATCAACAATTTAGCATACAGAGGAAAATCACGAAACAATCTATATAGATGGACGGTGGCGGGGATCGATCCTGATATGCCCCTCATCTCTCGAATCACACGAATGTATCGGTATCACTTATGTAGGGTGACCATTTATGTATTTGGGTTAAACGACGTACTACAATTATGACTTACGATGAAGGCTCTATTGGTGTCGATCGTTGGATGTGTCATCGATTAAATGCGATGAAATGTTATTTCATCAAATGATCTTTCTGGACAGTGGGAAGGAAGTAGTCGACGCCGGTTCCCACAGGCAATATTCACCTGAGCGACCGAGGAAAACCACGTATAATCGCTGCCACGATGGTCGCCCATAGTATCGAGAAAAGGGAAATTTCAGTGCAGGAGGAGGCCGAGGCCGTGCTATCGCAGTCTATAACATAGTTGATTACATTCTAACCTAAACGAGGGAATCTAATTTTCGGAAATTTTAAATTTCGGTAGTTAATTCAAGTTGTTCTGTTTGTTTTCTGTTTTGAGGGAAGGATCCCAATTTTGAGGGGGTACTAATGTTTGGAGGTACCAATTTCTTAATTGTCACTTTCCTCGATGATGACTGTATATTCGACGCAATTTCAAATTCCAAACTTCAAATTCTCCTCACTTTTAATTTACTGTGACATTGTGGCGAATTTTATCCCTATCTCAATCTTTCAATGATTTATTAGCCATGAGGGCATATGAGTCATTTTATTTTTAATTATTCTTTTGAGTGGTAAGATCGCCAGTGTGGTGCCCCGTCAGCTTCGATGTTATCGAAAAAATAACATTTTTAACTGTAGAGAGAATACAAATTTTTCTTAGAGAAACAAGTTTTTAAATTATCCAATTATGTTGTAATAAAACAGAGGATTTTTCAGGAGTGAATAGTATCAACGTTAAATGGAAAAAAGAGTTTCTCAGAACAATATTTATTGATTCATAATATATTTCAAGTTTACACAAGCCCAACTACAGACACACACGGAATTTTGTATTCTTGTACTTTTTATTGGAAGTATATATTTTGGTTTCTCCTAGTTTTTACCAAGTATCTTTTCAATAAGGCTCCATACTGACTACTGAGACTGATTGTATTACGGTCACATGAAGTGGTCGATCAAGCTGCATTAAAATACATCCTGATATTATACGCACTAGAACTAGAATACAATGTGCATATATACGCACTCCAGTTATATAGTATATGAAAACATTTCCGGTTAAATGTGCGTCGATTTTGTTTTTGAATTGAAATTTCAATTTAGGATTAAACCAATGTGACCGCAAGTGTACAAGGAGTAATAATGATAGGGTATCCGAACATAGATCATGGTCTAAGGCATGAAGTGTAGTCTTTCCTGTGAATGGTTGTGTTGGTATATTTCTTAAATTTTTTGTATTTTTTTTTCTTATTATTTTTTATATTCTGTTTGAACGGGACAATACCACGTCTACGGAACAATACGGGGGTGAACACAGATGTTTTAATACCTTCAAGTTTGTATACGTTATAATTATTTAACTCATATCGCATAATTATCAAATATATAGTTTTTACTCAGACCATCTTGAAGGTATTAAAAATATCTGTTTTATCTCAGTATTAGAATTTTGATATTTCATACTGTTCGAAGTTATCATCAACTAATATTCCGCTAAACCGACTCTGATGCACTGTTGAATATTTTTCTCTTTGATGAAATAACTTATTGAATGCGATACGGTAAAGTATCAATGTGTATATGCTTTGAGAAATGTAAGGCATACCTACTCTTAATAATCAATGTTTTATTCTTTCTTTGTTCCAGATTCGGTAAAAGAGCAGAAAACGAACCTAATTCGGACAAATTCGCACTTCCGGTAAGTTAATCTGTCGAATTGCAAAATATTTCATTGATTGTTTGAAAACATATAAATCGTGATTTTGAAACGATCCTACATCTCACGGAAAAAATGAGCCA
The DNA here is from genome assembly GCA_907164805.1 of Brachyptera putata. NCBI lineage: Eukaryota > Metazoa > Arthropoda > Insecta > Plecoptera > Taeniopterygidae > Brachyptera > Brachyptera putata. Next base: position 16,630,397 of record OU015463.1, on the reverse strand, counting down.
AGTGTTTCTGATTATTCGCTAGTTCTTCCAGCTCGTTTTTCCAAGATCCTGTATTACCAAGTCCAGTTAGTCTTTATCTGAGAGTCGGTGAAAACAAATAGCATAGATCTATAGGTACATTTTAAATTGCGAGTTAGAGCTACTCTCACGTTGGTATAACTGCTGAACCAATTGATGGAACTTGTATGTTATTATCACTAAACAGCCTAATGTTATTCTAATCGATTTACCTATGATATCATTCACTCACTATAATCTGAATATTTTTCGAATATACCGAATAAAGTAGAGTAAATTAATTCTTATTTTAATGCAGTTGCTGAAGATAATAAATCAAGTTTAAAAATACCGAACTACACAATGTGTTTTAGTGAGGGACCTTATGTCACACATTTATAGACATATTAATTTAGCATCATAATATAGGCCTATGTATACAGTTATATTCATCCTTAATTTATTGTTTAATACTCATACCCTGAGTTTTCGACTTTATTATTAATCCAATTTTAATATTAAATCAGGGTATTCCATTGAGAGTACAATATTTGAAAATCAATTTGGCACAAACATCAATTTTAGTCGCATAGCATATTGAATCAAGCGTCGAAATAATTATTATTTGATTACTTCTATTTTAAGCGATTTCTTGTCTCTTGTGTGCAGGATGAAAGCGACAGCGCCAACCTCTGGCGCAGCCTCGCAAGAAGGAGATGAGTGCAGACTCGTTGAACACATGCAATACGATCACTTGACGCTAATAATTAATCACACCTCACTTCCATAGCTACCTAGCTATATATATATATAAATATATATATATATTTATATATATATATATAGATATATATATATATATATATATATATATATATATATATATATATATATATATATATATATATATATATATAATATATATATATGTGCAAGATTTTAGGCTTTCGTTCGTGGTCGCTATGTGAGATACTATAATTTTCGGGTAATTATTCAATATATTTTCGGGCAAACAACGTGTAAAGGAATGATAAGAGCTATGTAAATTATGGCGTTACTCCCAACGTTTCAACATGTATGGTCCGGACCACACATATTGACCTATACGAACTACGGTCCAAAGTATGGACACGTCATTCTTTCAGGATAGATTTTTTAATGGAATGAAAATATAAAAATAATATTATCAGAATATGAAAAAGAGAACTATTCTAATGATATACAGAGATTATAATATAAGAATGTGAAAGATAAACGAGAAGAACGAAAAAAGAATGGAAGGAGAAAACAAACAAAAAGGCATGCAGAAAAAATGAAAATATACACAAATTCATATAGCCTACAAGAATGACGTGATGTCCATACATGTTAGAGCATTTCAAGGAATATCACCATTTACCAATTTTTTCTTTTTATTTATACATACGTGGATCCCCCGAAATGATTGTATGGAGGGATGTAGTCCTGGATCAAGAAGTACCAGGGCGCTCGATATTTCGGTAAATTCAATGTGGTGGGCAACATGGCCCCGCAAGGAATTTTTTGAATTAGCATGTTTTTAGATTATATTTTCTAGGATTATATTGCAGTTGTGCGCATTGTCATTTGAATTGTCATCCACAAATAACAATCAGCCGTGTAGTTTGTAGGCCTACTTTTTGCCTACATTAAGTGTATATTATATTTTAACTCTAATTTATTTGATATATTTTATAATCTGATGTGAGCGTATAACAAAAACACATAGGGCCTATGACTGTACTTCAATAGACATACATTCGCATACCTACTACACAAATTGTTGTACATTTTACTCTCATTTTTAGAGTTCGGTATTCCTTTATATTGAAAAATAAAATGATGATATATAACCTATATATAAGCTGTATCTATACTATTCAAGTTGCCTCCACCCTGCTCCTTCAGTATCATTCGACTATAAATCAACTGTTATGCCTATAGGCGGGGCAGTAGGCCTACTATTCAATCCACTATTAGTATAACTACTATGCGTTCTATGCCTTCAATAAGAATAACATGTTAATTTGAGCCCAAGACATCCCCAGTCTCCATAAACTTGAACCGGCTTCGCAAGATACAAAATTACCAAAATACATTATCAATATTTGTCGAAATTTTTGTCGAGTCAAATTTTATAATTACAAAGGTGGAAAGATCACGTGTAAGTATTTTTACCTCAAAGAGTAACATTACATACAAATTACACGTAACATATTGTAAATGTTTATTATGGATCGACATTATTTTAGAATACTTCTCTATAGGCCCACGCCGTGTGAGTAGTTTCACTACAATATACCTATGTTCATCCGGAAAGTCACTCTACGATCGTTTATACGTTATGTTGACACTGAAAATTGAAAGCTGTATGTATAGTGGTTCCCCTCAAACTCGATCCACGTCGAAATAATATGTGTATATCATCAATGAAAAAAATAATTATGTTTTGTATAAGTAAGACTTATTTTCTTATAGGCCAATATTTTACATCCTTCATTGATTTTCTCGGTGACAAATTGGGTGGGTCCATATTATGTTCCAATAACATCGAAAATGAGAATCGAAATAGAAAGCATGGGATCGAAAGCACGAGTTTGATGTCCATACCGAACCTATCAATTGATTAAACTATATTATTATTAGAATGGGAAAAATAATTGATAGTTCAAAAATACAAACATCTGACGAAAACTTGAATATACCACCACACAATACAACAAATCTTGAAGAGTGCACGTGTTTTTCTGCTCATCACCAGATAAATCGCAAGTTCCCCAAATATCATAAATCAACTCACTTTAGCATTACCGTAATTATTATTTCATAAAAAAAAACATTGTTCTGATTGCTTAAATTGAGTCTAAAATATTTCACTTCTCTTGATTTATTTGATTATCTCTGTATATATCTGAACAATTTGAGAAGATGTTTGGTGTTGCTAGTTTGAAGACAAGTCGTTCACAATACTGAAATTTTTTGTTATGTTATAAAAAAATTTCATATTATTTTTCACAAACACGGATAGGCCTACATAACATTCTAAATCTCAAATTTCAACGTACGGTCCCGTATAGAGCCACACACAATTACAAAATCAGGGTGACCAAACTGTCTTCGTTCTCTCCTTGCTGTTAGAAACTGAAAAGCTGAATTTCAATTAAATAATAATTTTAATTATTTAAAATAGCTGGAGTATATCAGTTTGCAATAATTAAGAAAGATATAAGGAGTGCACGAAGAGAGAAAGATAGAGAGAGAAAGGGAGAGAGTGAGAAACAGAGAGAGAGAGTGAGAGAGAGAGAAAGGGAGAGAGGGAGAAATAGAGAGAGAGAGAGTGTGAGAGAGAGAGAGAGAGAGAGAGAGAGAGAGAGAGAGAGGGAGAGCAAATATCAACTGAAGTAAACTCAACCTCTGAAAGAATGTCACATTTCTATCCATCTTCTTTATTATATCCCCAATGAATATGACGACTCGTCCCCGGACACGTCCATTATATGTGTCAAGTCGAGCGTTTAAAAGCACCGATGTCTTTCTGCCTTTGAACAATTACAATTCGATCGAGATGTTGTGAAACATAATAGAAAGCAGTCATCTGGTATACATGTCAAAAACAAATGAACAGAAACACGATTTAAAATCTCATCCAATTTTAATTAGACAAATTTACATTTTGCTTTTTACTCTGTAATTGCCTTATTGGATGTGCATTGATCCTTCAATCACACCGTTGTCGTAGGCAAGCGTTGAGAAACCTACAGCTAACATTTTCACTGTCAACAAAACATGTAGACCCTACGTTCAGTGTGCTAGCCACTCGACCACACGTCTCCGGTTAAACTTCATACTTTTATAATTTGTTGTCCAATACAAGCAAACAAATATAATTCGCTGTAGCAGATACAGATTGCTACATATATAAATGTATATATATATACAAACAATATATTTCAAGTCTGCAATATCAGATATTCTTCCTGCACAGTATTTTCTGATGCTCAGCATATTCCATGGATTGGCACTACTAACTAGAATCAATAGGCACCTAGAATATTTTATTTAGGCTGTGTGACTGATGGTCCGATCTATCATTTTGATTTTTGAATGATATAATTATTTGTGTAGAATTATAAATAAATACATAAAACATACCAATCCTACTCTCTTCTGCAGTTATTATTAATTTAAATATAGTTACTGTAGGCCTACTTATTGGGTTAAATTGATATACCTCCAGTTGATTTTTAATTGCTTCATAGATAGATACCTCTGACATTGAATTTGTAGCACTACAAATTCAATGCTTCTGATAACTTGAACGGCGCAAATAACCTCGTCGTTCTGACAATTTCCCAAACTTCTATGTAGACCCTAAATCTAAGTCTATGATTCTTGACCCTTGTCCATGATTCTTCAATGTAAGTAATTACTCTGAATATTAAATGTTACTACTTATTTTTGGAAAAAGAATAATAATGGCTCTATCCATAGGATGGTCCTTTAAAGGTAGATGCAGCATCCGGTTGTCATACGAGCATCGAGACCAATTTCATTTTTTTCATGTATCTTTTAACTTAATATATTAGGCTTATGTAAACGCTTTTGCTTACAGGTTATGGGTGAGGCTAATTTTTTGTATCCACCTATTGAAATTGTTTCATCTTTCATTTATTTTGCTAGAACCTGTAACGGCACTTGTAATATTCAAGTTCCGAACGCGATTGGCTGAATTTGTGAAATGACGTACTTACATGTAATCGCACCGATTCTCCACCAGAGAGCAGAGTTTGCAATATATCTGAGCAAATCAGATTCTCATTACCAAAATCGAAAATGGCAGCGAGTGCAGTGGTTATTCAATTTCTGTGCTTAATTTCGTGTTTCCACTGTTTATTTGCTACTGAATATGTTCCAGTATTTATGTGGGAATCATCGAGGTAATGTATTTGCGCACAGTTACGTTCTATTATCATATAAATCGGTCTAATTGAATAAACTATTATTAAATGTAGGCAAAGGCTAGCCTAGGTCTAGGCCTAGGCCTGCCTGGCGGTTGCTGTCAGTGGCCGCTCCAGTTTAGAAAGACGAATTTTCGGCAGTCCTAGTCTTCACTTACCTTTGTCCCTATGTTGAGAACTTTTGAGTGTTCAACGACTAGATCACATTATATTGTTGCCTGCTTCAATTATTGCCCAAGTTATAGGCCTAGCCTGGTTATAGTTATCCTAGACCTAGGGCCTTGCAATGTCTAACCAGGCCTATAAGTCCATTGGACTTGGGCCTAATCTAGGCCTTTTACAAATTGTGTAAACCTTCATAGACTTGATTGGATCAATCATGAACTGGATTTCTTTGTCTTCTTTATCCACTGTAGATCGAGGCTATCATGTTTAAAGTAGGCCTAATGCATGTTGTGTAGTTCAGCTAACTTCGACTTGAACGCTCACTGGCGTTGGATAATTATCATCCTCGTAGGATTAAGCAAATCATTGTTGAACTATAGTCAATAATGGTATAATCTCAATGAACTGTCTTGTATACCACAAGCATGCTGTAAGTTGAGCGTCCACCATGCTTTTTTGTAAATGCCGTTCACTCATTATTACCTCCAATAACTCAGCTGTTATAATAACTATCAATATGTGTTAGTTTTTTTTGCATTTGGTACTGGTAATCAGTTATTAAGGAGTGCTTGGTTACATATAAAATGAAAAACTACACATGATGAAGACTTTCCGGTCTTCTAGATCAGAAGTTTGCAGAACGAATCGAGGGTCTAAGAAATATCTATTAGGCCAGTCTGCTATCAACAAAGTTAGTTGTTTGTTTTGTATAACATAGAATGTAATGCTTATAATTTTTTGAGAAATAAAATAATTAGTACATTATTATTATTCATTAATGGCTATATATTTTAGGTTAATTGACACTCCCATGTAAGCATAATAATAATCTCAGAAAATCACATGCTTGGTTATCATTGGTAATGCAACATGAAGATAAGATAAAATACACTTCAGTCTAGGCCAGAATAATTGTTTCAGTCACGTGTATAATGCTGATACCATAGGTCTAGCTCAGATTCATGTCTTCATTGTGAAACCTATATTATGGAACCAGTTAATTGATGTCTCATGCGGATGCCTTCCTCAGTTGTTTATCCAAGTTGACCCAACTGTTTAGCTGCAATGTAATTTCCATGTTCCTGAAATCTACCATGCTAATTATAATTTCATCTGGACCCATAATCAAATGTAAAAATTGATCAGAATGCTATTAAAAGAAACAAATTATGCCTATTACTGTATGTGTGTGGAGGTTCAAAATTCAAAATCTTTGGAGTATTGGGCATATTGGCCCACATACATTCATAAGTGAGGACCTCATAAAATTGTTTCAACTTCTTGAGGTTCAAAATTCAAGATCTTAGGAGCATTGAGCATATTGGCCTATTAAAAGTATTGTTATCCTCCACCACAGCATATTACAGAGTGAAACGAGTAGATCGGTCACTGTCGTTCCGAACCGTTATTCAGGTGACCAGGGTTTGATTCCCACCATATTCAACCAGGCTGATGAATTTTTACATTTGGTTCTAGATAAAACTATAGGGGCCTATGCCTAATTAGTGTGGTAGATTTCTGGGACGTGGAATTTACACTGCAGCTGAACAGTTGGGTCAATTTTGTTGAGCATTGATGAATGCATTGATGCATCGATGAGATTTGATGACCTTTGGCAGAGGTTTGTCAGGGTGTCCGTATAATTAAAGTGAATACTTGGATTATCATCAGGCCAAGACCGCTTCCTTCCCAATGTTGATTGAAGTTAATTGATATATTTCCATTTCTGATTGATGCAGTACGGGACCCGGTCTTTTCTCCTAGTTTTGACGTAGACAGTACTTGATTCTGTTGATATTTCTGTGGAGGTCTGAGAGAACAAAACATTTGATTTCAATTTCTGAAATTGAGACAATAATTTCTAATTTGCTTTGAAATAAGGGAAATAAATATCGCCATTATCAATGAAAATATAGTTTCAAGATTGTTATGTCTTTCAATTTAGTAAAAAAACTCATTTCACCCGTTGGATGTTTACAGCGATTCCGAGTCTGATCAAAGTATTCCTGCATTGACCAAGATTAAGTCCAGCGAATTCAAGGATCTATTGGCTGCAAAAGTACACGAGAATTCTGCTTTAGTAGTGTTTGTTGAAGAAAATGTAAGTTCAAATTCGTACATAGATTTGAATTTTTCCCACATTTATGAGACTGTCAATAATTTTTTTTTTTTATAATTAATCAATTAAGTAGTATTAGATCAAGGTTGTTGTATATTTTTTCATGTTATCAAAAAATATACATTGCCAACATTTTATTTTTATTGCTGAATTTGGGGTCTACGATTTTTTTCATTGCGAAGGCAGGTGGTCGAGTGGCTAGCACGCTGAACCATCAACCAATCATTTTCATCCCATCATCTCATACATCATTCACTGATGCCAGTGGATCTTGGTCATGCATCATTAAACATAATATAGAATGAATAAATAGATATAATTATTTTTTCATAAACTAAACTTGCAGGTCTGGCTTGAGTAATTTGCCCCTGGTGCATGAAAGTGCTACCTTATTTGGAGAATGATTTTTTTGGTACCAGGACCTAGGCTACCATTTTACATTATTAGCCATGTTCTTTAATTAAATTGAATTATCACAAGTGAGTCGGTGAGTTAGCCCACACAATCCGTTGTAACGATTGACTTATGACTTTCAGTTGAGCGTGGAAGATTTTAGTTGGAAAGACGCGCAAGGTCAAAGTTCTTACGCTAGCCTCAACAGTCTCGTAGCTGATACAGGCGCGGTTACGTACCTGCCCAATGTGCACGCTCCATTACATAGTCTACGCAACGTGCTCAAGACATGGCACCATGTGTCATTGTTTCCAGAAGGCTTGAAACCTGAAATCAAACAGAACGAAACTCGACTGATTATAAACTTGGTGGATGCTTCTGAGAATGAAGATCGATCGGAACTTCTTAAAAGACACGGTAAGCACAAAACCAAGTAGCATTCAACACATTGTCACTGAATGTAGGCCTAGGTACATAGTTTCCATCTCTTTCCTTGTGAGATGATAAATCGATATTGGCACGGCTTGGCACTTCTTCCAACAATATAGGGCTACCAATACTAATGGAGTGCAAGATGCTGGATCATTCTTGTAAATATGATTAAAGCATATACGCGTACTTATTTAGCTTGTAATATGATTGTAGCATGCAACTTTTTTCATCAAAAGCAAATTCTTGATATGCAATCATTGTTTCCCAATTAAGACTAAGGATTAATTAGTAGGACCATTTTGAAGCAGCACCTCTCGGTTATTTTGAGTCTTCAAGGCAGTCTTGTCACCAGTATGAATAATCATCTATAGGCCTACACTCTTTTAAATTGGAAAAACTGAATAACTTCACTTTAACTGAACAGTGAACGTTGTAAATTGTATTATTGGTTGCAAAGAAACTGATTTGAATGAATTCCTCATTTTTGCCAAGTGACAAATACAAATGGGCCTATAGATCACATATCACAAATATCAGTACGATTACAATAGCAGATTCATGGCAGAGTACTTGGCCCTAATATTGATTGACAACCCTTGTATGATCAAAATTTGATCAGGAAGTTTTGTCAACTAGATTTAAATAGTGCCTGTAGAGTATGTAGGATGGTTTAAAGTTCAAGCAAGTGGCAATGGTGCAGTAGCTGTGTTCGTATAGTGAATGTCTAAATTGTATCTTTCCAGACCTCTTCATGACGGAAATGTATCAGTCGTTGATTAAGAAACATGGTCATGTCACTGCAATCTATACAGCTCATCATTCTTCTTGGGTAGGCATAAGTTATATATATTGGGGATAACTTCGGTTCCAAAAAATCAGAACCGGATAACCGATTTACAGAACCGATTCTCCGACATTTTTGGGCCGAAAATGAGAGTAAACTTTCATCTAGACGCTCTGTTACATTGGCGCGACTTTATTTCTTGTTTTTGGGCAACATCATATCATTCGGTTATCTTCGGCAAATTTCGTGTATCCGAAACTTATGCGCATGTCTTTCTCCTTCACATTTTGGGTTTTAATGTGCATGGAGGAGAAAAAACAAATAAACTAGTATTTTATATCCATACAATTTATATTGCAACAACACACTTGAGAAACATATATTAATTATACATATATAACTCAAATCAACATGGTGAATAAATAGAAAAATTATCGCAGAAGGAATCGATTCTCTATTTCAGAACCGGTTCAGAGCCGGTTTTCGGTTGACTGAAGTTATCCCTAATATATATATATATATATATATATAAACATTACTGTGCTGTATGTACTACTTGGTATTTTGCTGGTTTAATATACCCAATGTACATACTATAATATATGGCCTACTGGTTCTACCGCTAGCGATGGAATTGACTTAGCCACCGGGGCGGCTGATTTATCATTTTAATTCGCCAGTCTTATTTTCATTTCAAAATTGAATAGTTGGATCCATGAAAAATGCAACCAGAGTTTATAATACAACGGCAACATATTATTTGTGACTTGTTATTTCTACTTAGCTTACAAAGGCCACAGTGTGCGGCTATCATAATATTAATTACCTGTATTGTAATACCAGTACCTACTCAGAATTGTTTACTGACACGTGCAAAAACATTGATTATATTTCTATTCTCTTTTAATTTGCTATAACACAAATATTGTAAAAAGGAAGAGCTTGAACTTTCTCAAAACCAGTCAGTATGGTAAGCAGTTCTGTTGTACAACGCTCTTCCTTGCTTGCGTACTCCAGTGTAAGCCATGTAAGTGAAGCAATGGTTCAAAGTGAGAGGACCATCTCCGTAATAAATTCCAATTGCAATTTGGAAATAGTCTTTACATTGGATTAATGACTAGGCAAATGCAGCGTCGAAAGATGAGCCAAGAAGTATGTGAAATGTACCCGAAAGCTATGTCCCCTTGACTTGTGTGAACTATACTTGAAGAGTGGTCTAATACATGGGCGTCGGCAGCGTGGGGCAAGAGGGTGCACTTGCCCCCCTTGAGACCAGGCAGAAATTTATTTGTAAAATTGAAGTTTTTTTTTTTAAACAATGATGTTTTTCGAAACTTTGTAAGTACCGACTGTACCGATCACATACTCAAGCATGTCTTGTTATGTGGGTGGTCATGAGTCTGTTGTGACTGGGGTGGGTATAGGCGAGGCTATGCCTTTGCCGACTGACGAATATGATTTATTGGGCTATTCTTATTTCCTGGAAATTTTGATATTGGGTATCATACAGACCAATCAGATTCCAATAACTCCTTCTGGCTATTTTGTATGATGAAATATTTTTAAAAAATGATATGATCAACTACGTGCGTAGAATTCAACCAATTCAATGATATCTGTCTTCTTTCTCTAAAAATCAAAAGCTAATAAGTCACAAAAACACCGTAAAACGATGGAATTTCAAAAAGTCCCCTTGGGGAGCCCTCTCCCCCACTCCCATTGGGACTTGTGCATTTTCAAATTTGTGAAATTCCCCCCCCCCCTCCCCTAAATTTCTTCCTGCCGACGCCCATGGTCTAATAGTGGTCTAACTGACTTTGCTCCAAAACTATACAGTTCTAAGTTGGACAAGTCTGGTGTCCAGAAAAGTTTCATGTACAGTACATAGAAAAAAAACTCTTAAGAGCAGCGTGGAGGTTTGCATTTACTCATCTATATACATATCTTTATTATTAAGACTCTGCCATCACAATCAGTGACTGCCATTAGCGACACAGAATAATGGGGCAATTGATAGAAGAATAGAAAGAATGGTAATAAATCAAGAAAATGTAACTAATTAGCCTAGGCCTATGAAATAACAAACACAAACCTAAACCTTTGAGGAAGTGAAATAAGAAATTTGTTAAGGACAAGTGACTGTCCTTGTAGAGGTGTAAATAAAAATGTTATAAAAATTAGGAGGCAGATGTATCAGTCGCTGCATAATACTATTTGTTTCCGCTAAAAAACGTTATAAATGGCCACAAGCAGAAGTTATCTGTGCAGTGTAACTTGGAATAACCCGGTCTTGCTGTCAATGACCTGGCATTCAAGTGGTTAATTGTATCAAACATTTGTTTGTTTTCAGTCTAACGAAGAACCTTCAATAAGAGTGAGGTCGAAGAGGGAAGTGAACGAGGGCGAAGTTGTTAATGACACCAATTTTTACAATGGCGATGATAAGATATTCCTGTATGCCACGACGATTCCGATTCTTACATTTGACAAGAAAAAGTAAGATATAATATGAGGCTACATTATATATGTAATGGATGTCATTGGCTATATTTACATGTACCTGATTTTACCTCTTAACTGTGTACTGTGTAAGGTTGGCATTTGAATACTGATAAGAACAAAAATATTCTCTGGCAAATTCATATCCCTGATTAAAATCAATGTGGTTCCTCGTCCTATTTAAAAAAATTGTGCTCCAATATGAATGTTCAAATATTTGTCAACAAAACCGTTCAACCAAAGCAATAACAGGTGTAATGTTTTTTTCAAACATCTGATGATCGTGTATTGGAATTATAAATATCCTAAAATTATATTAAAAATCTAAAATTCTAACAAAAGCATACAATTTACCATTATGAGCCATGGAATATTTATTTTCAAAGAATATTTAATGCTATATTTGCTATACGAAAAGGTTGCTATACGAAAATGCTATATGAAAAGGTAAACACAGTATTTTATATTGTTATTACCGGTATATCTAGGAATTCAGCTATCAATGAAAATCGGTAAAATATCGTACTGGAACGATTTTCAGTTGAAGCCTTGTTGCTTGTAGAAATTGCTAGGCCTATAGTCTGCAGTGATGTACCGGTAATATTATCCATATTGGTAGGCCTATATATGCCCGTATGACCCAAAAACTCAAATTTTTCAATCTTTATTTATATTTTATTATTATAAAAATAGGTTATAGCTTAATACACAATACCCACTTCGAAACAGGCTATTTTTTCATTTGCAAATAGATTTTTCAATTTTTATCACTTTGTTCCCTTGTTCAATGGAGGTCTATAATGAGCACTCACACGTGTTGAGAGATCTGAAGTAAAGATCCAATGAATGTGTGGATTGAAAGCAGACGCAGTTTTAAAAGTAGACAACTTACCAAAGTATTTTATTTGTTGGCCTACTATATAATGTTATTGAGTTTTCAGTTTAAGACAGCTTACCTATACAACGATGGGTTCCTAAATTATATCTCCCAACTCATATTAGTGCTTCTCACTCTCAATCTTTTTTCAACGTGTTAATAATATGATGAGCCGAATTTTCACATTCAAATTCTAAAACATAACCGTTTTGGGTAAGACTCATTCAACGTCACAATTATGTAGGCCCATTATCTTTGGGCTTTTCATAATAACATGTGAAAATATAAACATAAATACAATTAAATAGCAAAAGAACTTTGGGGGCCTGATGAAAGAAAAAATTTGTGTTTCAATTCTAAACGGTTCAAAAGATGCATTTGGGAGATAGAACGAAGCATACTTGAATTAAAGTTTCTGGGTTGCCCATAACTAGAAAAATATCACTGCTAAAGAATAAACATGCACCGATATGTTTTTTCAAACTAATAAAAAAACTGTACAAAATTTCAACAAAATCCCTTACCGACGTGTTTTTCTTCTTTTTTTTATGATTACGCATGGAATGACCCACGAGGCCTTGTTTCTATATTGATGTCTGAAAATGGTTTATATTTCAATGATGCTACTATTATGAATTCTTGGTCTGATGCCCTTGACTGCTACTGCAAAGTGGAAACCTTCCATCAAAGAAAAAGAAACTTATGTTGATCTCACCAACATATAAATGATATGAACTAAAATGTCCTAATCTGATCAGCTGAACTGAACATTTTATGTGTAATTTATTGATAACTAACACACACACACAGAGTCGAAGATGTTTCTTGAATTATTCCTGATCGCCCGTCTTACGTATTTTGTCACCAATACTCAGAAAGTTTCTAGTTTTCGAGAGTTGAAATTCAAGATGATCAATTTAAATCGATTATATGCCTACCAAACGACTAATCGATTTTAATTTCCAAAGATTGATGTTATCCCTCTCATGCACACATATCTATATTTATATAAATGTATAAATATTATAGGCCTATATATTTTTATTCATTATATTGGGTTTGAAGATGCACTGTACTGATGGCTGATATGTATGGCATCAGTGAGATGTCATTTTATTAGTTGTTTTTGGATAATGGGAAGAAGTCGTGCGCAGCCTGTTGATGAACCATCTCAGTATTGATCTGACCGATAGAGGGCAACTACGAAAAACCCCTGTAAGGATGGTTGACCATGGCAAGAATAGATCCCTGGTCTCTTGAATGACGGTTCAGGTTCAGTGTACGAGCCATTCGACCACTCGTCTCAGTGACGTATATATATATATTGGTTAATCGATTTAATATCAACTAACCCCTGAATCGATTCTGAAATTCAAAGATCGATCTTTTTCAGTTATTTATTGTTTCAGTTGTATAAGAACTTAAAATACCGGTAATAAATTTTTTTACAACTGAAATACTGTTATCATCGAGTGTATTCGACCACGGTTTTTTTACCGTATTTTTTTCCCCATAGCCTGTGAGTGAATTTTTTACAGTGCATATCTTTGGAATATAAATTATAATCGTCTAAATTTGCCAATGACTATTTTAATATTTTTCTATAATGGTCGTTCAAGTTCTGTTGTTCCATTGGCTTAAGTAGTACAGTAACCCTCGTTAATCTGAACTCGCTTAATCCAAAATCTGACGTATTTCAAACTCGAAATCGGTCCCCAGCTGAGGGTATAGACATTTCAATGCTAATTAATATGGTTAATCCGAATTCCAGTTAAACCGTAATTCGAACTAATATTTCGTCCCTTCAGTTCAGTATATATGTGAGTACATATTTAATTTTTAGTATGCATATCAAATCTTTCTTTGCTAGCATACCAACCTGATATTTTAAAGACTAATCTAAATTAAAATGTTTACACTAGAATAAAAATATCTGAAAAATATGATATTGTTCCACATGAACCAACAAATGAGTCAATAACTTTCATGTCTAGCTGGGTCCTAAATAAAAACCTTCAAAAGCATTTGCAGAGAATATGATAAGATTAGATAAAGTCTTTATTGTTATTTGATTCATAGATATAGTAAAGTAAAGGATTTACTAATATGTATGGAGCTTGTGCATAGATCACATTAACAATGCTGACATTTTGTTAATACACCCAAATACTACGGTATTCTAGTAAAATCTTGGAAGAGCACTTAGAGTGCCAATCTTGAACTTTACCACTGGTACGTCTTATTATCTCAAGTGACAATCACCCTTTACAAATAACTCACCTGTGCAGCAGAAGACAGATTATTCAGAAGATTTAGCTGTGTCAAAGCACCCAATACTTGTGGAATGTGATTTTATTCTGTTCAGCACTGTAAAGCATCTCTTGTTCCGAACTAGACCGAAATTACTGCAAGCCGATTGTTGGCTTGTTCACTGTAAACGAAATATCATAGGTGAATCATATTAGGCGTGCCCGCTGAAGTATGGTTTTTCTTCCTAAACAACAAACGTTGCAAATGTAGAATTGTATTTTCTATATAATTACTTGTTTTGGTGATACATTGGATGGTTACTTCATTTTACTATTATGTTTTTAGGATATCAGATAATTATAGTAAATGCCACTTGAATATTATAATTTATTTTTCACATTTACAACAAACGCATAAGCTTAGTTCCACTAACACATTTCACTAAAATAAATTAAAATTATGGTATTCAACTAGGAAGCTATATAATAGTGTTTTGCGGGAAACAGTAGGCCTAGCCTTACGAAGTATCATCTGTGCATGATCGCACCGCAAACACATGTAAACTTGGAGTTACTTGAAATGGTTTAATCCGAAATAAAAAATGTCATCCAAATGAAATCCACGCACTTATAGCAATTAATTTTTTCACAGACTAAAGATGGAGTGCGTGTGCACATTGTCTTCTAGTTTTACTGCGTGTAATATCATCATATTTTCTTCAGGATGCATTTTAGTGTAGCTTGAACAACCGACCACTTTATGTGACCGCAACCGTTCTTTTATAAATGCATATCATCATACTGAGACAGATGGTTGAGTGGCTAGTACAGTGAACCGTCATTCAGGAGATGGGAGTTCGGAGTTCGACTCCTGCCATGGTCAACCACCCTGACGAAAGGTTTTCTGTGGTTTCCCTGTCATTCAGGTTGATACTAGGATCGTTCCTTGACAAAATGCCACAGCCAACTCGTTCCAACTGTCCCGGATAAAATATCCTCATGATAGCCTCATGAATACAAGAAAATATAGCTATATTGAGGATCTCATAAAACAATTGGACCTGTATTTTTTACTCTTGATCGACAATCTTTGTCGAACACTAACTTGTAGGAAATACATATCTGATACAATATATACATCTGACTTGTAGGAAATGAATAACCTGCTGGCGGCACATTCATAATTTCTTCGTAGACAGAAAGCATAGGTCGGCATCTGGGAACATTGTACAAAGGAAACTGCAGCAATCAAATGTAGTATTACAGAAGTAATTCATTGAAAATATATGGTGAAAACGAGCAGGTATTTGTCCACGTCAACTCGTTCCAACTGTGGGAATGAGTAGGACATCCAGGGGCAGATATTCTGTAGGACACTTTTTTTGCCCACCTTAGTTCGTCTACATTCTTGGCTTGAAAAAGCATTACATCTTACGAAATCTCCATAAGACAGATTTTCTGTACGCACAGTCGTAAAATATCGTCTTTTCACATAATTTTTCTCGAATGAAATGAGGGATAAAAATTTTCGCAAGGATGATTTCAGTTTTGGTATATTTTGATACATACCGGTACCAATATAAAATTCTAAGACTATCACTTATATATTAATATTAATTGAATAATCTTTTATAATAGGTAATTTATATAATTTTAAAGAGATTTTATTATTAATGGCAATATAGGCCTAATAATAAAAGTGAAGAGCTATATATACAATACTGATTTTACTAATAATCACAAAAAGGTCAATAGTATTTAGAAAATAAGATGTGTTTCCATAAAATGTAAAGATATTGGTATAGTGAGGGTAGTAAAAATATTGATCAGTGTAGTCGGTTCATTCATATTTATTCTTTTCCTGATTCAGGTTGGCTCTGTGACTTCTCAGTATCTCTCTTCCTCACTTCATGATAGGTTTTCTCGCAGTTACTTACAGTATTTGATTTACTTTCAGCATCACCTTGGGAACGCCCACTTCAGTGTCTGCACTGAATATCAGCGACCCTGTTGACGGTGATGTCATCCTGGCGATCCTTGAAGTTGTGTATGTCGAAGCAACATTGAGGTACGTTTTATTATTGGTAGAACGAAGTGATGACTTGATGCGACTTGAGGCTCCCTGGTATCCAGAGGGCAAAAAGTTCCCACTGAGGTGATTTCACAGATAATATATATATATATATATATATATATATATATATATATATATATATATATAGGCATAGGCATAGGCATAGGCATAGGCATATATACAGAGTTGGGTAGGAACGTAACTAAAAGAACGCGTTCCTTTTTCGGGAACTTTTAAAGGAACTAGTTCGTTTTTATAACAAGAAACTTTGTCAGGAACGTCGTTACTATCAAGAAGGAACTTGGAGACGAATTCACGTTCCTTTGAAAGTTCTTTTCAAACATGACGGTACTGTTTGAAGTTATTCTTACAAGACGCGTGATCGTTATCAACTGCTGTTTCCGGTTAATTAGTTGCCAACAAACCCAAGTCATGAGACAAACTACCGTCAGGTACGCTTCCGACAACTGACAGCCCAACGCTCGGGACACCTAACCCCGCCAGGCAGGCGCCGACCAGTCCATTTAACTAGCATCCCTAAGGTTTGACGTCATAGTCGCCACTACACCTTGTGAAAAGAATGACATCATCAAAAATCAATCACGAGATAGTATTAATTTTGATCAACCGATTGGGAAATACGTTCTCATGGAGCCAGAAGCATCGACTCCTGGCAGGCCATCGGAGACGACATGGCGCACACGTTTTTCATTGTTGTTGACACTTCATCGCTGTTTGGTCACATTGTTCAATTTTTTAGAGGTTTCACTTTTATCAACATTACTGAAATCGCCATGAGTGCTACAAAAGTAGGCCTAGGCAAAGTTGTGTTGGGGAGTAGGCCTAGTAATAAAAATCTCATTCCATGGAAACCTTGTGATGATACAGTATGTGTGGTAATGAATGCAATAAGCAATATGAGAAACAATTCAACTGTCTCACTCTCATATGTTCTTTGTCTAAACATCAAGAAAATCCTAAGAATTGACCGCATCAAGAACTTTTAAAGGAACTTTCACATATTTTGGGAACTTACAAGTTCGTTCTTTATTTGAGGAACTAGGAACGTAACTTAGTTCCTTTTATAGGCAAGGCACTTAACTTTTACTCAGTTCCTTTATTTTAGGAACTTACCCAACTCTGCCTATATATTATTTATATATGATCATGAAAACCTCAACAGTGCAAGTTAAAAAATTAACCCACCGGTACATCATGAGATGCAGACAACATTTGTCAAAAATGCTAATTGCTCTAATTTTATAACATTCAAGGTGGAAGGATCACTTCAGATATGTAATAGTAACACTCAATATTTTTTTCATCAATTTTTAACTAACTGCGTATCGTTATGTACAAATAACACATAAGTTCATAACCCATTTGTGAATGTTCATCGTGGTCTAGTTGTAGATATTTTAGAAGATATTCTCTTAATGGTGTGAAACAGTTTCACAACAATACAGTAACCCTTGTTTGTCCAAACTCGGTTAGTCCGAACTTGAAGTACGTGCCCGGCTTGAGGCAATAGGTATTTCAATAGTAACTAATATGGTTGATCCAAATTCTGGCTAAACCATAATTTGAACAGAAATTTAGACCCTTCAGTTGTTTCAAGACTGTTGTCAGATTGAATAATTGAAAATAACTGTTCAAGTGCATTGGTTGGAATAACTATTGCTTTCCTGATTTTTGCGCTCGTTATTTGACAAGTAAGAATAAGAATAAGCCTGAGCACGTTCAGCTGTTCTTTGCTTTCTGTGCGTCATCTGACTGCATTTGGTCAGAGTGTGATCTTACCGTGACAAAAACGAGAACCTGTTGAACTCGAAACAATCGTTTGTCTCTCAGTCTCGGGACGGCCGAGCGCCGTCAGAGCGAGCCGAGTGCACACGATCAGTGAGGTTCCTCTCAACGATTTCTCACATTTAGTTGTGGCCGGATAGTTTTCTCTCGCGCGCAATATAAAATTGACTGAATTTTTACCGGGAAGAGTTATTGATTCCGTAAAAAGGAAGTTTTCGGTTCATCTGAATTTGTATGAATCAAAATCGATTTTTCGGGCCCTTTCCATTTCAGATTCACGAAAGTTCGCTGTATGTTCAAACGAAAAGTCACTATGATCGTCTATATGTGTATAGAATTTGATTTTATGAACAAGAGATTGACAATACTTGTTTCATCAATGGCCAAAATATGGCCAAACCCCAATCAATAGAGTATTTATAATCAATCATAATTCTATCTTTGAATTGTATAGTAATTTTTATATAGAACCTCTTTGGTAGGCATACGTTTCTATTTTATTACAAATTGGTAAGTTTCACTTTTTGATCCCAGTGTATGCTCCCTAATGTTGAATGTTTTTTTTTTTCACTTGGTAAGTTATTTCATTCTGGTCCCCTGAAAAATTTACTGATGAGGTTACTACTTTTTATTAATTTTATTCCATGAGCCCTATGTATTGAGTGTTGAACTGAAATCAAGTGGTAGGCCTACTGTTGAAAATTAATAGTTGATCAGTTATTCATTATTTCCGGTTGATCATTGAACCTTATCTGAAATATCAGTGTCTTTCTATTTGATAATCGATATGAAATCAATGATTATTAATCATGAAAATGGAATCAAACAGCAATCCTGAAAACAATATTGTTCTCTTTCAGGTTCAACTTCCGCGAATCGTATCCTGGCTACTGGAGCATGAATGAAGTTTATGTCAAAGAGGCAAATGGTGCCCAACGAAATTACTCCATGTATTCTAACGTAGTCGAGGCGCCATTTGGATTCTCTTACCATTGCAGCCAAACCGTACAGTTCATCAGTGATGATAAACTTGTGAAGCCCGAAGATTATTCTCTTACGTTCTTGAGTTTGCAGGTACTTCTATATAGTATATTATACTCCTTCCATTCAACTACCTCAATAAAGTTGGCAGTATTTGTAAAGGAGACGTGTGGATCAGTCACTAGTTGTGCCGAACTGTCGTTCAGGAGACCGGGGTTCAATTCCTGCCATGGTCGACTGCTTTGAGTGAGGTTTATTGTGATTTCCCTCAGTTGTTGAAGTGACTACGGGATGGTTCCTTAAGAACAGGGTACAACTGCGTCCTTGCCACTGTCCAAACTTAACATAACGTTTCATCTCACCTTCCCATCATCTTGTTCGTCGTTCACTGATGCCAATAGTCATCATTACAGTGCATTGATTAAACGGTTTTTAGTAAAACAGATAATAATAGTGACATCTTGGTGTACTGGCATCCACCAGAAAAAACAAAACTAGATTTGGAAGGGGATGGAGAATGTGCGTGCTAATGCAAAAATAAATTGAGTGTGGCGATGGCCATCAACAGCTGTGTTAATCAAACACCTACCATTCAGAATCAATTGTATGTATGCGTGATTTTTTCAATAATACTATTATTTCTAGGTTCATACAGTTTCACTCCCCATCACAACCATTTTTATCACTACAGTCAGGTGTATCTTATGTTGACCATAAGTGTAGTGCTAAATGTTTGGAACTTGTTCCAAATTCACACTTTACTGAGCTGCTTCAGGATGTGATTATTATTTTTAAGCATTTCAAAAGTTGCATATAGATCAGGAATTTTCTTGTATGTATGTTTTTGATGAGCCGTTGAACCACAATATTCATTCATACATTCACTTTCTAGTACAATTATTTTGAAGTCATCAACCACTCGACAGCCAAGTTATGAAGTCAATACCCTACCTTCCAGGCCGAGTTATTTTCAGGTTACACTGCACAGATAGGCCTATTCAAGTTTATATGACCTTTTGTAATATTTGTTGTGGAAACAAATGTATTTATATTATTGGTACAACAGTGTCCTTGATATGTGGAACAATAACTTGCCGAAATCACTGTCATTTAGCATTCAGAGGTTCGTCACTTTGACACATGTAGGATATTGGAAAGCCTAGAACGAGGTTCTGAAATAAGAGCTGACAGTAATGTGATATTTTTCTAAGCATTAGCTTATTCGATCGACAAAAAAAATATTACCGATTTCTCAATCTATCTTCTAGACGTTCTTTTCAACATTACGTAACTAATGCTTGTCAGGATATTATATGAAACGTATTGAAAAGTGTAGTGACAGGTATATGTGTCAACGGCGTGACAGTGTGACCGCTTGGACGCATATACTTGTCCACGGCCGTCAAAGAAGTTAGCCAGTTGTTTCAAATTGATTGTCACATTCTCTCTTTCATGCTTGTAAAAGATGCAAAATTTCTTTTGTTTTTCAGGTTCAGCCGTTATTACCTCCCGCCCTCCCAGATCAAACGCTTCCCAAGTTTGGCGACTCGTATGATTGCGTCTATTTCTTCACAGTGCCTATTCTGTCTGGTTTCTTTGTCACTATTCTGTTTGCATGGATCATGGGCTTAGGTATATGTATGATTATGGATATTAAAACCATGGACCGTTTCGACGACCCGAAAGGTAAAACGATAAACGTGAACACCACCGAATAATTGCGCACCCGTGTAAGTACTGATTTGCGGGAATCGTAGTTGAGCATCCACCCACCGCTTGATAAATAGATAAACCACTGTACTACAACCTATGTATGTTATATTATGTAGAGCAGCTATTATGAGTTAGATTCTATCAACATATATTTATTATAATTAATGATGTGTAACATAGTCATCCGTCTCTTTTACTGGAAGGGCCATTACTAGAGAGAGGGATGTACGGATGTAGCATTAATTTATTAGACTGTCAAATCTAAATATTTTACAAGGATTTATATTTTTGGTATTCTTGAGGTTTCATTGTATTATATTCATATTACCGGTATATTATATTCTATTTCTCTATTTTTCATTATAAATGTATTTTTCAGACTATTAGCTACATGTAGCTATTTTGTGGAAATGTGCATGATTTTGAAGTTATTGAGCTTTTAAAAAAGTTGTATTTTCAAAAAGATGTCAAATTAACTGGAGAAACCAAAGGTCAAGTTGAAAAAATCGTTACCGGTATCTTTTTCCTTGTATACCTATAAACAATAAGTGGTATTCGGACAACTTCCTGCCTCCGACTGAACAGTCCGGAAGAAAGTGGAAATTTCGTTGATTATATCTTTGTTGTTGATCTAGAGTTTGCAGCTGCTTGTTTAATAGTTTACTACAAAATGTGAAATATAAAAATAAATGCATATTCCTACAACTCTACTAGCCACTCCTAGATAGAACTATCAACTAACCATGATTCAATATTGGTGTCAGTATTGTCCTTTGATATTTTACATGTGTGCCATTGTTTCAAGTTGCATTGAATTAATTTTGAATTTGTAATGCGAGTACCTCTGTGCCATACGTTCCGTTTTCAAGTACCGGATTACAGATTAAGCCAAACAAGTAACACCATTAACTGTACCGTATCTTGCCAAATAACGTGACTGGTATAATCCTTTTATTATGATTTTAACTTTTAAGACTAATTTCGTGTTGAATTTTCATTTTTTGGTGACAATTTTATGCACAGATAATATTTTTTTTCATGAAATTGAAAACTTTTTTGGTTTTCTAGGATGTAACTTATAAGTCATAATTACAACGGGGAAACAGGATGTGTGGACAATAATATTTTTTGTTGGTAGGTTGGTAGATTAGAGCTAGTCATATGTTGGAGTAAGAAAACAGTATAGGGCCACAGATTTTAGCTCAAAATGATTGTCCGACTTGCTCTACTAAATCTTATTGTAATTCATGTAAATTTTTGCCCTTGACCAGATCAAGGCAGTATTTGAAAACGTTAACAATCGATCTCCCAGCCGACCCCTATATTCTAGATATAAATATTTAAATGTAATGCGTATACTTTCTGCCGTAGCTGTTGCAAATCAGTTTCGATCAGACATTCTCATTTATTTCTGCATGTTTCTTTTTGCCTTTCAATGATTGGTCTTATCACATAATAATTTATTCCTTGGGGTAGGCCTATACAA
This sequence comes from Brachyptera putata, assembly GCA_907164805.1. Classification (NCBI taxonomy): domain Eukaryota; kingdom Metazoa; phylum Arthropoda; class Insecta; order Plecoptera; family Taeniopterygidae; genus Brachyptera; species Brachyptera putata. Next base: position 16,607,846 of record OU015463.1, on the reverse strand, counting down.
ACGAAATAAAAGCTAGTTACCTCAATACCTAGCATAGGCGTGCGCATAGGGTACGCAGCGACAACCCAGGCCGTACCTACTGCATCATAAAGACTGAATCTATTGTCCTAAATGATATCTTCCAATTATTACAGAATAACATTTCTTGCATCACCGTAATTCTTACAAACCTATAAAATCGTAATTCATTTCAATTAATAATGTCCCTATGGGATGAAATGGAAGTCTTTTCCATCATCGGCTTGTGATTGGGTACGTCATTGACGTTTTGAGATATTTTTGAGACCTATTGAGATGTCCTGCGCACGCCTATGATACCTAGTATTTTATATTGTACTTACTCATTTGTCTCGATGAATTGGGTTAAAGAGAAAGAAAGAACATCGGAGGTTTATAATAATAATAATAATAATAATTCATTTATTTCATTATTGTACATGTACAATCACTCATGTGCACATTGATTCATAAAATAAATCTGTACGAGTATTGAAAATTGTCATAGTTATACATATTACCGGTAAATAAAATGTTAAGAGTGTTTATATTACGAAGTCATTAGTAAAATTTACACATATAAAATAAATTTAAAATATAAATACTCATACTTGATACCTCGTTGAAAAAACATGACTACTATGTACAAATACCTGAATGTGTTTTTCATGTGGTTGTCCATAATCATCTGTGTTCTATCAATGGGCTCTCCACTATGAGTAATTCTGCAAAGAACCCTTGGTAAGCTGCTGTTCTTTCTTTCCTTTTCACCCAATTCATAGATCCAGCCTCGGGTAATTTTCCTATGAACACACCAACTCATGACTCATCTGTCTGGTATTTTTGTTGTATACCAAAACAATCGAGTAACTATGTGTTTGACATTTCAGAACAATATTTGGAAATTATAAGAAACTATTCAGTAATGAATTGCAAATATGTAGTATTGTTCATACTTCCTATATGTGTACCACCTTGAATTATATACAATCCATGATATAAGTTCACCTGAATGATGCTATTTTTTTTTGGCCACAGGTATTGTTAAATTTCTACGCTCCTAGCCTTGTGGGCTTCACATATTGTAACGTACCATCATTTTCTCTCACAGGCTGTAAGAGTATAATTTGTTGATTGTTCATCAGATGAGTTCTCTCTACTAATTACAGTATATAGCATATCTTTAATGTTTTCTATATGTTGAATTTAACGTTGTTCCAGTGAGCATAATGATGATCAATAATATGTTAGTCGTATGAACAGATGATGTTCAATTAGTTGTAGTAAAAAAATATTATGGTAGATAAATAGTTTAAAGTACCAGTACTTTACTGATGTGTGTGTATATATATATATATATATATATATATATATATATATATATATATATATATATATATATATATATATATATATATATATATATATATATATATATATATATATATATATATATATACAGGGGCGTCGGAACACTTCAAAAGTTGGGTGGGGGGGGGGGGGGGGGGGGGGATCTGAACAAGTGCGACCAAAATAACAGCTTATTTTAACAAAGTGGGTTTCAACAGGAAACAACAATACAAATTGAGTGTAGCCCTTTTTCTTGCCCCACCCCCCACCCCCAGTTCCGACACCAGTGTGTATATATATATATACACACATACATACACATATTAATTAATAATACCATACTATCAAGTAACCAAAACAATAATTGAAAGTGAGCATTAGTTAGTGGGCAGAGAAAATCTAGTCATATTAAATTAACATTCCTCGAATGATTTCACGTGGGCACTAAACTACAGAGCATGTAGCCGCAACTCAGTGCTTACTGTATATAGTAGCAGGGGTATCGTTCGTGTCAGGACTTGAGTGACTTGACAACAGACCAGCCTTCTATTTACGATTGAAACTAGTTGACGTAGCAAACCGTTTACCTTTATGGTTCAGACTACAAACCATCACCTTGAAATTAGAATGTGCTAGAGAGTACCTGTATTATGCACTTTCCACTCAAACAAGAGGGTTCTAAGAAATAGTGTGACCTGCAGGAAATGTTATATATGTACTGTAATATATAGATAGCTGCAGCTTCACTTTGGTAGATTGTTGTTAGTCTTTTCAACTGCCCTAGAGTTCTTATTAAATGAAATGAATAACCTTTTACTTTTGAAGTTTTGAGAATGTGTAGGCCTATTGAACAATGATATTTTATTTTGCGGCTACCTATTGTGATTTCTTCTTTAGATTACACATTCCAATTGTAAAATGTGCAAACTATTTTGTGGATTCTGTCTAGAAAATAAATATGATAGGCTTGTTTCTTTTAAGTAAGTCTAAGAATATAGTTAATACATGTAAACTAGGCATAATTGTTGCCAAGCATTGAATGGTGTAACTAGACTTGATGCAGTAGCCATGCAGTAGATTGATTACCATTGACCTTTTTCTGAATTGTGGATTTTGATTTCACCTTGCTAACAAAGTTAGGTAGTCACAGAGTTCAATTTTTGGTTTTCCTCTGCTTTGCTAAATTTTCCAACAAGTACATTTTACCAAGGCAAAAAAGTAAATGGTGTTAGAATAAAGAGATATTGCGTGTTGACATAAAATTTTAGTGTTACGTTTTCATTGTTATAGATATACATAGTTGAAATGTAAATAATTAATAAATTAAATAATTTATGTATGGAAATGTGTACATACACATCTTTTCTGAGACTACTGTGCATGTTGTGAGTGGTGGTTTCCTAAATACTGTACTGATATTTTGAATGCATACTATGCCATCCATAGTCAGTGGCGTGCAGGCTATGTATAAGATGGAGCACGCTGCTCCACCTCGAAAGTAGGTGGGTATACCCACCTCTTGCTGGGAGCAAGGGGTGGGTGTACAAATTCAAAAGCTTCAAAACAAAGGGCCTGACAAGTGTGTAGATTCATGATACATAATTATTTATGTGATCTATCGCTCTACAATGATAGAAGAGCGGCTGGGAGACTTGATGATCTTGCATTGCGAGCAAGATGTACTTGTTGACATGCATGTAGCTGTTGATCGGTTCGCGTCATCTTCCAGCGTTTATAAAAAGCATTCACTCTATCATTAGATCATTAGCACACCCCTGCTCGCTGGCGTCGGAACCGGGGGCAGGGGGGGCACTGCCTCCCCCCTAACTTTTGACCAAGGGGTGGCAAGGGGGGGGGGGGCAAGAAAAGGCCGTGCAAGACACTATTTGAAAAGACGAAAAACGAAGGACGAGAGAAGGAAAGGAAAGATGAATATAGGCGCACATTTGTGACATCCTATTAATAATAATATCCCATAAATCACACTTATGCATTATTGAGTAGAGTAAATGTTATTATTCAAACAGCATTGTGATCTGATCGAATGATAGATTAATTACCGTTTTATTTTCTTGGAACAGCCATTCAGCAAAACTGGCTTCCTCATCCTTACCACACTAGAGAATTCATGAATTCCAGAAATTTCGTGTAGTTCCCAAACCCGTAGAATTGTATTTAAAATGAGAAATTTTCGAAAATTGCCCTGCGGGGCTTGATTCTTTCCTCACCTGCATTCACTTTCACTATGCACATTTATTTTGGGGGGCTTACAATTGAGTCCTTGCCCATGGCGCTAAAATGACCCAGAACGACCATGCAGTTACAATAACTAAACTTATTGGCAAATATCAGTTGGGCACCTTTAGTTGTTTGGGACAATTGATTTTGTCATCTAAATCTCATCTGAAACTCGTGGAATAGCGTTAAAAAAAACGTAATTTTTAAAAAATCCCTGCGGGGCCAGAAGGGGGCCTTCGCCCCTTACCCCCCGCGGGTCGCCGGCTTCGCGTCAACTCGCTGTTGCACAACTATTCTTATATGGCATTTTCTTTTGCAAGCTGAGATCGCCCCCCCCCCCCCCCATCGATATGACCTGGATCCGCCCCCCATCCAGGTCATATACCACCCCCCATCCAGGGGTGTCTGCTCCTCTCTAATTTGGCCCTCTGCACGCCGCTGTCCATAGTGTCACGTGAGATATTGAGTCTATAAAGTTTGTAAGTATTAAACAAATTAAATTCTTCACAACCTCTTTGTTTAAAATTAAGAATGTTCATACAAATATAGCTACTAATATTCATATCGACATTTAAAACTATTTATATACGTATAGACCTACAATTTATTCATTTAGCTACCGTGTATGATGATATCCATTCATTTTGGTCCAATCAAATCAACATTTTTAAAAAATCCCAATTGGATACTATTCCATTAGTTCACCATTTTTTTTTTCAAGATAAATGATCACTGTTTTTCCAAGAGTCCGTTCTGAAACTTCGCTGGGATTTGCAGTTTTTTTGGTGATTCAGGAACTTTTTCTTGGAAACGGCTAGGGCAAGTATAGGCAAATTCGCTAATGATTTAAAATTTGTTGTAACTTGATTATTATTCTACAAGCCTTGTAGAAAATAAATTTCATTCAGGGTGTACAGCTTGTAGTGTTTTTTTTCTAATGCTGCTTAACAACCCCACCAGCAGCTAGGTTATACGGGGGTACGAATGAACGGTTGATAGTGAAACGACATTTACAAAAACCCATGCCTTATGCGGGACACGAACCCACGCCCAACCAGTTTCTACCGCTGCTTGAAGACCTCGCCAACAGCTCAGAGCCTACTGGATCATGGCTCATGTACATACGATGTGATGAGGCGTCGAAGTCACGGTATTCGAACATGATTGACTTATGTGAAGGAAACAGGATTCTTAGGGTTTAATCAATTATTTACCAGCACATGATTTATAATATTGATATATTATGAAATGCATATTAAAGCACATTTTCATATCCTTGCCTTTTTGTTCCAAGATCCCAATTCCACAAATCAATAGGATTTGAACAAGTTCCACAGATGTAATATTCACATGTGAAGCAGAGGGCACTGCTCGTGTGAGAAAACTATGTACTGGTGGCTTAATACAGAATGGAGAGGCATACTGAGTCAGAGCCAGTGTTGGGTATGTTCCTTAAATAAAGGAACTAGTTTCTGATACTATATAATAGTTCCCGAGTACTGGCAGCCATCAATATCACAAAAATCCTCAAATAACCCGTAGCTGTTGATGAAGTCGTATAGACGAGCTTATATATATAAGCTTGTCTACAAAACTTGTTTCACAACCTGACAAAACCAAGAGTTTGCCGTACAAGAGTGTTTTCAAATTGATGAATAATCGATTTTGAAATGTGTGCATATTTTACTTTTCTGTGTAGCCTACACACCAATGCACTATTTACATCTGAAATAGAGTTGAAAAAGAACTATATATTTGGCTCACTTGATATTCACATCACATTTCATTATGATACACTTGAACTAACATTATTTCTGTCCAATATAAGCTTACTATTTAATCCTTCAATCAGGAGAACTTACAGTTTTAATATTTTAAATTTCAATTGGTGATTTGTTATATTCACTCATTCCTATATAGAAAACTTCTAATCCCCAAGTTTCACACATTTCTATAGAAGTACTGTTAGGTCTCATTTCATTCTCATGGTGATCATGTTCATTCTAAAGTATTGACATGGGTAGTTGGGTGTGTGAGCATATGCCAATTAATAAAATGTTTAGATAGGAGAATATTGTGATATAATAGCTCGCATCGAAGTGAAAGCAATTGAATGTGGAGTTATAACCCACTGGCTCGCTCGCTCTTAAACCTGATTTTGCCGGGGCAAATCGCTCAACCGTCATTTTTTTTTTTTATTTATCTCCATCATCGGAACAGTGTTTCTACGGGTTAGGTTAAGTTTGATAAGCGCTTGTGGTTATAGCAGTGATCCTCTGTACTACCATCCGTGTGGGAGTTTAACTTCACACAGTGGTATTTTATGATTTTTGCGGTGACTGATTTTGGTGTATTATTTTTAAAACAATTTCTCTATGCTCCGAGCGAGTTGTGTGTGTTCCTCATTACATTAAATTATATCATATTTCAATATTTATACCCCCGTATAACCTAGCTGTTGGTGGGGTCGTTAAGCAAACACAATTCATACAAATGTTGATCAAGTACATTACGCGAGTATGACAGAGGCTTTTATTGCAAAAGCTAGAAATGGCTTTTTTGAAGTACCCCAATTGAAGTACAGTATACCAAGGGACAGAAAACAACATTTGAAGTACACAAAACACATATCGAGGTACACTAAATCAAAGTACAGTATAACCTCATTGAGAGGCAGGATCTCAAGGGACACAATATAATATGGTCCCCTTCAATTTGGGTTGAAGTGTACTTTGATAAACTGTACTTCGCGGTTGCCGTTTGTGGATAGTGACCTTTGATTTTCTGTCCCTCAAAATTCACGATTCCTACCATATTCGAGATAATTTTGTGTCCCTTGATAAACTGTCCCTCGTTGTGTGGAACTGTACTTTGACTTAGGGTGGATTGCAAGAACGAAGTTTAACCCCGGTCTACTTTAGACGCCGTCTAAGTACAAAATAGCATTGCCTCGTCAATGCTATTTTGTACTTAGACGGCGTCTAAGAAGACCGGGGTTTAAACTTCGTTCTTGCAATCCACCCTTAGTGTACCTTGAAACGGGTTTGGTGAGGAGGCTTTTCTGTGCTTTGTGATTTGTGACCCTCGATAGTAAGTAGTACATTAAACTCCCGTCAGGTTGCACTGTGAATATATTAGGCATCTTACATGACATCGGCGTTATTGTGGTTGCATACTTACAGTATATCAAGGGTCACAATACTAGTACCAGAGGTGGGCGTTGTTGTTGTTGCGAGTAATCTAAATTGACGAAAAATTACCTGATTTTAACTAACCTAATCAAGCTAACGCAACCTAACCTAATTGAATATAACCTAAAGCTAACAAAACTCGATCCAAACTAAGACTGCTAGCCACTTCGGAAAAATATTTACATCAAAGTTCGTTTTTTCGTCATATGTCGTAGGTCCCGCAGCAGACATGATAGAAACGTAGAGGGCGGAGAATCTCGTATCAAGGCACTTTCGAGAAAATGGCGTATACAAGACACAAGTTGAAGGTAATTTTATTCATCAAAATATGCTTTAGGCGTATCCTTTTACCGGATTAATTGCTCAATTTACTTTTTACGATTGGATTATAGCCAACACCCATTTTCTAAATAAGTATGCACATTAAAACTTGCAAAATCAGCCTTCTGCTTAGTAATTGTTCACGACGGACATGAATCTAGGCCCTAGACCTATTTTGACCACGTTGTGCCGGAACTTATTTCTTCATTTAATTGGAATTATATAATTGAATTCAAGTTCAATACTCATTTTTATTATGAAGAACTATTGTAAAATCCAAAATATAGCCTCGGCTTAGTTCGTTCACTAAGAATATTGACTTTGGGGCATATTTTGAGTAGGGCCTAGGCTTAGTCCTAACCCCTTCGAAGCCTAGTCCTACAGTAGTGCCCCAAACAGTGGGCAATGAGCTATAATAGATCGCAGTGGGTAATCAGAACATTCAATCAAATGGTATCGCAGCTAAGCACAGCATTGTAATTCTACAATGTCAACTTTTTTCAGGTAATTGTTGACTTCGGCCACACCAGGAATAGAACAATGAGAGATGGTGGGACTGACGAGGAAGCTTGCGCACCCCTCCCCTGCAGGAAGCAACTAAGACTCACAACGTATGTTTGAAGAAGTTATACAAGCACAGCTGTTCTGATAGAGCTATGAATATATCTGGTCATCGGTCTACCTCAAGTAAGTTCTAGAATAGAGAGCGGTAACTTGGTGTAGGGCTTACTGGTAAGGTTGATGCGGTAATTTTACTGTGACACTGAGCATCGCCAATTGGTGTTTGATTTTCGATTTTTTTGGTAATTTTGTGTTACTCTGTACCAAATGGTTGGGGTTAGTGGTCAAGATTGGGGCCCTCACCTCCAAAGATGTCTGACTATGATCAATGTCCGTGTAATTTCATACTTTTTAGGAGTGTTTATTCAAATTTAGGATAACAATTTTATGCATCAGGTGGCTTTTTTTTGATAGATTTTATGTTTATCTATTGGAAAACACCATTTTTAGGGGAAAATTTGCAGAATTAGGGATGGTTCCGAGTATGACAAATTTACCTTTATAGGTTTTAAACTCACTTGAATGTGATGGTTGCATGTTGTTAGGGAGGGGGGGTACTGTAGGGGGTGAGACTTTTGTTGGTCAGGTAAGGAGGACAGGTTGATGCCATTGTTGAAGAGGGGGAGGGCTTCTGGAGGTTGTAATATGTCGTTTAGGTTAGTGGGGGATGTTGGTAAAAGAAACACAAATAGGCGTGCTCAGTGTCTCAGTAATTTTACCGTTGATGCTGTTGTTGTCCACTTCCAGTTAGGTTTAATTTTATCTCGCTTTCAAATTTTAGTTCGGTCTTCTGCTTGATCTCTCTATTTCTCTCTCGGGCAGTCATCACGAATGACATTCGGTGTCAATCAAAATCTCCGTGTTCCAAAAAGGCTCTCCTTGTTCATCAATTTATTTTGACATGAAAAAATGTATTCTAGTCTAGAATCATTATTTGACAATTGAAAATAGGTGTTGGTTCAAAAATTATTTTGAATGTGGGTTGGAAGGGTGATACAGAGACTGGCAGATGACTTCCTAGTGTGCTAAACTCTCATTCAGAGTCATTGGGAGTGATTCCCACTAGAGTCAAGCATCTTGACCAAAGTTTCAGTCAATTCATTCTGTTTTAATTATTTATTTATATTGGTTTTGACAACACACTGTACTGATGACTAAGATCTATTGGCGTATGTTTAAATCAATCTCATGATGAATCCATGCTAAAGAATTAGTAATAATGAGAGGTATTTCTAAGAGGTGAGAATACAATGTACTCATGCTGAACTGTCATCCAGGAGACTGGGGCTCGATTCCCATCATGTTGAGTTTTCGTAGTTTCCCTTCGTCGTTCAAGTTATCACTGGGATGGGTCCCCTTCCCACTGTCAAAAAAAACACCTAATAAAATAACCTTTCGTCTCATCTTCCCATTTTCTCATCACTGACGCCAATAGATCCCAGTCATCGGTACAATACATCGTTGAAGTCAATATAAATAAATGAAATGAGTTTCACATGTAATGTAATGTAATGTAATGTAATGTCTTTATTTGGTCAATTTTTGTATGATATAATATAGTGTGATATAATATGATAATAGATATACAACGAATGCACAAAGTAGGCGGGGTTCACTATTAAAAGTGGTCTTCCACCCAAACCTTCAATTAATAATAAGTAGTTATAATAATGATAATAAGTTAAAATTATGATACAAATTAACAATGACTAAGAGAGTATTAGGAAAACATTAGTTAAGGGAAGGGACTCTTTTAAAAGTCTCTTGGTGTAAGGGCTTGTAGTGATAGTTACGTCTCAGGGCACCACAAGGGCAATCTCACCAATAATACATTTCAATGTAGGCCCAAGTCATTCAACAAACTTTGAATAATTATGATATTACACTAAGGCCCAGTATCACTACTTGTCTACTTCTAGCCTTTATCTGAAAGTTGGTGAAAACAAATAATATGGGTGACCGTGGTGTTAACATACTGCTTGTTAGAGCTAGGTACTACTACATTGGTAATCCTGACACAAACAGTGTACCACTTGTTCACAGAAAATGTACAATTTGAACAATTATGCTGCTCCCAATAAATATCAACTATCAATGAAATGTGGATGTGCCAAATATCAGTATTTAATAGTTTTCATAAATTTGATATGCTGTAAAATACGCTTCAATACGCTGTATGAACAGATGTTAGGGTTTTGATACGCGTCACCAGCGAGGTCATTTTCCGCCCATTTTATATATATATATAAATATATATAAATATATATATATATATATAGGCCTATATATATATATATATATGTATATATATATATATATATATATATATATATATATATATAGGCCTATATATATATATATATATGTATATATATATATATATATATATATATATATATATATATATATATATATATATATATATATATATATACATACATACATACATACATACATACATACATACATACATACATACATACATACATACATACATACATACATACATACATACATACATACATACATACATACATACATACATACATACATACATACATACATACATACATACATACATACATACATACATACATACATACATACATACATACATACATACATACATACATACATACATACATACATACATACATACATACATACATACATACATACATACATACATACATACATACATACATACATACATACATACATACATACATACATACATACATACATACATACATACATACATACGGTACATACGGTACATACGGTACATACGTTACATACATACATACATACATACATACATACATACATACATACATACATACATACATACATACATACATACGGTACATACGGTACATACGGTACATACATACATACATACATACGGTACATACATACGGTACATACATACATACATACATACATACATACATACATACATACATACATACATACATACATACATACATACATACATACATATATATATATATACATATATATACATATATATACATATATATATATACATGGTAATGTCACACTTTGCGGATTGCCCTTTCTGGAAACAGTTGGCGGTTCTGAAAAGAACCTTGTCTCTCGACGTTTCGGACAGCTGCGGCTGACCATCTTCTTGGAGTCGTCTCGTTCAGGAACTGGAATCGAATATATACATATATATATATATATATATATATATACATGTTCAGATTCACTCAAGTTTGTTATTCAACTGAAACTTTGTAAATGATGGGATTTATAAAAATATTCATCCAATATATATACAGTAGGACTATAATTAAATATATATATTTATCATAATATTTATTCAATACTCATGAAAAATATCGGTAAATTTGCTGTCACACTGAGCACGCCTATTTCTGATTTTTTTTCGGGGATTTTGGTGTTTTTAGATAGATATTCAATATATCTTTTCAAAAAACCCACGGGACACCACGAATTAAAATAAATTATAACTAAAAAACCTACTTAAATACGACGATGTCAAAACCGAAGCATTATGTCGGCCATCTTTGAAAAATTGAAGGCGTACCAACTCATGAAAGTGCACAAAAACACTGACTACGGGTATGTCGGAATTTAGAAAACCATAGCGTGTACGTGGTAAATTAAATGGGTAAAAACTCACGTGCATGATGTGTAGAACCTCTTGAGCTGTTATTTTGACGATTTTTTCATGGGCAATAAAAATATTAAATTCACTTGATTCTCCCCAAAAACAGCACGTTACACCCCTCCACCACCCCCCCCCCCCCCCCCGCCACAACACCGGCATCAACCTACCGCCTAACCTAACCAAATAACACCTTCCCTCCCCCCCCGCCCCCACGCCAGCATCAACCTACCCCCTAACCCAACCAAATAGCACCTTCCCCCCCGGCCCCCACGCCGGCATCAACCTACCCCCTAACCCAACCAAATAGGACCTTCCCCCCGCCCCCACGCCGGCATCAACCTACCCCCTAACCCAACCGAATAGCACCTTCCCGCCCCCACGCTGGCATCAACCTACCCCCTAACCCAACCAAATAGCACCTTCCCCCCCCCCCCCCCACCACCACGTCGGCATCAACCCACCTCCTAACCCAACCAAATAGCACCTTCCCCCCACCCCCGCTTCCACGGAGGTATCAACCTGCCCCCTAACCTAACCAAATAGCACCTTCCCCCCCCCGCCTCCAACCAAATAGGACCTTCCCGCCCCCACGCCAGAATCAACCTACCCCCTAACCCAACCAAATAGCACCTTTCCCCCCCCCCCCCCCCCCCCCGCCCTCACGCCGGCATCAACATACCCCCCTAACCCAACCAAATAGCACCTTCCCCCCCCCCCTGCCACCACGCCGGCTTCAACCTACCCCCTAACCAAATAGCACCTTTCCCCCCGGCCCCCACGCCGGCATCAACCTACCCCCTAACCCAACCAAATAGCACCTTCCCCCCCGCCACCACGCCGGCATCAACCTACCCCCTGACCCAACCAAATAGCACCTTCCCCCACGCCGGCATCAACCTACCCCACAACCTAACCTCAACTCAAACCCACCTCACACGGCACTGTCGACTTCCCAACCTTCCTCAAAAACGGCATTTCCCCCCTCCCCCCGGCCCCACGCCTGCATGAAAACATCGCGTTTTTTCACATTTTTTCCCTTTCGTATCACAACTGTTTTCCCACAAACATAAATAAAATCCGATCTCAAATGGCACTGTTTCATACACTTAGGGCACACGACCTCCCTTGTAAGTACACCATGCTCTCTCAGCCACTCTTAACAACGTAGCTTCAGTCGCTACAATCGAAAAAAAATGGCCACACAGTCAAAACACACGATTCGCATCCCATGATGGTTGCTTGTCAAATGATTTATGAGTAATGACCAACATTTTCCAACATCGCCTTGAATGACCTCGGTACAGTAGTAATAATTTCACCCCACCCCCCTTTAAAACCACGTGCGCACAAGATTCAAATAACGGTATACAGTTGGCAGAACTGATAACCACCATGATGCATAGAGAAGAACAGCTGTCAAAATCCAGACGTCAATGCAAAAACCATCATATTCGAGTGAGTTTAAAAACTATAAAGACCAACAATTCTCAACCTCCCGCAACTTTTTCTGAAAGATATGAACAAGAGCTTTCAGAAAACACCAAAAAATCGAAAATCCATCAGCAATTGGCGATGCTCAGTGTAACAGCAAAATTACCAAAATATCGAAAAATCAGTAGGTCCTTTTGATATAGAATCAAATTTATAGCATCAAACATTGATCAAAATAATCTAATCTTTTAGGTCCAAATCATTTTTGTATTGAACTATTCAAATAACAGCATTATCGGTACTCTAGTAAACTTTGTGTAATAAGTAATAGGTGAAATTGTGTTTTCTATTGTTGCAAGTAGCTACCACACGTATAGTGGCTCGTTGGTCCGAGCGAGAAGTATCACCGGTGCCGACTTCAGGTAGCGTCGAGCTTCAGCTCTCCAAGGATGCAAGCCGTATGCTGACGAGTCCAACCGACTCTACCGTTCGCACTTCGGAATCCCACGTGGATACCATGTTCAGGTAATGACAGTGGAATATATATGAATTCTAATTCTCCAACGTATAACTATGGTAAATGGGACCAACACATGTAGCTTAGTTGCTAATGCGCTCGCTTCAGGTGATACGGGTGGGGTGTTTTTGGACGTGTTTTGATCCCCGTCATCATCCATATTCATATTTCTGTAGTGTGGGCTTAATGCCGGGATGAATTCTACAATATGGTTCACAATCACTTCCGTATCATAACCTACTAAACCTTCATACCGTCATCAGCAATAAAAATTCAACCGACGTCAATTCATTAATTCATTCTCCTGTATCACTATTTTCATTATTTTGATATCTCATACCGTTCAGTAGTTTCATCAAAGAAATGATATTTCGCTAAACCGACTCGCATTTGCTCTTAACAAATGTTATTGACAACAAGTACTTGTTATAATGCTTAGTTTTTGAGGGAGATTAATTGTTTCGTACAATAAACCCTCGTTAGTCCAAACTCGTTATACCAAAATTGACACATTTCGAACTAGAAATCGGTCCCCGGCTGAAGATGTAGGTATTTCATTGTCAATTAATATGCCTAATCCGAATCCAGCTGAACCTGATTCTAACTAAAAATTCGACCCTTCAGTTGCGTCAACACTCTTTTCAGATTGGATGATGCAAAATAGTTCCGAGTCAATTCCTTGAATTATTAATCATTTTCTCAATTCCCATCCTTTTTATCTGACCCGTAAGATGCTCTGTGTGAGTGCGTTCTGACCGTGACTACAACAAGACCTGTTAACCTCGAAACAATCGTTGTCAATCTCGGGACGATCGGGCGCGGGATCGAGCCGTGTACACACAATCAGTGAGACCCCTCAACGGTTTCTCAAACGTTGTTTCGACCGGCTACGGCTTTCCCTCGCGCGCAATACGAATTTGACTATATTCTAATCAGGTAGAGTGGTGATTTTGTGGTATGAGGTTTTTTTGGTTAGTACAAATTTTTATAAACTGTAATTGTGTTAGCAATTGTGTTTGTAATTGAGTGGGATAGTTGAAGAATAAGATTAATATCTTCCCAATTTCCCCATCAAACTTGACAGGCACTACTTAACAGCCACTACTGCCCGTTGGCGCCAATGTATAGTGGAGACAGTCGGTCGATGCCGTCGTAACATGAGGGACGATGAACTCAAATCTGAATCCACTTGCTTAGCTACAGTGCTGCCCAATTGCAATGTGGTAGAGAGAGAACACATGATAGGCAGCAACAATGAGTGTGAGAGATGAAGCAATACTGGGGAATAAAGGTGCGATGGTGGTAATAGTTTTTCTAGAATCTGCTAGATGGTGACACAAATTGTTGGATCGCCTGTCGTACACTCTACAGGGCAGTAACCCCTTTAGCAACAGCTTGTGGGTCAGTTTGTGGGGGATATTAATGAGGGAGGGGGTGGGTACAAACCGTAGCCCTTCCCATAAGCTATGTACTTCTTTGTAACTCTCTATTCTATGCATACTCATTCTCGAGTCAAATTACGTATGTTATGGTCCAGTCACTTTTTATTAGGTCAAAATGATTATTTTTAACATTCTTTTGAATCTAGGCTGGAAACAAAATTTATTTTTCATCACGATTTTTAATTTAAATCCAAGCATGTAGGACCAGTACATGTAGCGCAATGGTTAACATGCTCGCTTCATGTGATCCAAGAGGCGAGGGGAAGTTTGAAGCCGGTTCGATACCCAACGCCAACCATCTTTACTTGGGTATTTCGTGGTTTCCCTCTGTAGTCTAAGCTAATGCCAGGATAGTTCCCGTATAGGCCACGACCGCTTCCTTCCTACCCAAGAAACCTTAATCGCATCATCTCATTAATCATCCATCGGACGCCAATAGATCTTCCCGCTGTCTTAACAGTGCAACGTTGAACCCATTATTGAAAAAAAAGGCCTGTAGGTTCAGCAATTAGAGTAGTGAGGATGGCCTCACAATGAATGGTGATGCTATCAGTTACATGTGGTCTAATTAGTAGAGATGTCGGCCGATACCCGGACAGGTCTAGTTTCAAGTGAAACCCGGGTTCAGACAATAATTATAACTTACCCTGTAATCAATGTTATTTTCTGCTCTTTATTTTCGTATGTACAATTTTTTTGGCCTGGTATATCAGTGTGGGCGCGCACCGTTCTCTCTTCTCTGCCTCCCTCACCAACCCATCAGTACTGCATGGCATGTGTCCTTGACACCTCAGTCCACAAGTTTACCTTGTATCACACCACACAATGCATATAGCAACCAAGCAATGCTGTCCATATGTGCTAGTGTGGCATTCCTTTAAATGTTCTTTCGACTTTCATTCGCTTCTGTCATTATTGAAGTCACATTTAACTTCAAACAATGAAAAAGCAATCATCATTGCTTTTTCTTAACCCTTTCAGTTGGGAAAATTTTCGATATAACACCCACCAGGCCAGCCAATAATCGAGTATTTTATTTAAATTCATAACTCAGCACACAATAAAGATGAATAATCATTTTAAAAAGATTTGGTCAGACAGAAGTTCAAATTATGTTTTTTTTTTCCAATAAAATGTTGTAATTTAAATGATAATAGAAAAAACCAGGGACTGAGACCGTAACCGTAACCGAAACCGTTAAAAACCCGTATTTTTCGGGCAACTGCAACCGTAACCACAACCTTTATTATTAGTGTGATACAACCATAACCACAACCACAACCGTTATTATTTTCGGGGCACAACCGCAACCGCAACCGATAACCTTTATGTTGAGTTGATGACAAACACAACCACAACCAGCAACCTTTATTATATAGGTTATTGGGGTCTCAAAAAGGGCCCAAAAAGGGCTTGAAACGGTTGTCTCATCACATACACTTAGTCTGAAGAAAAGGAAATACAACCTGTTTTTCAACTTTCAGCCCCTCAAACACAAACTCTTATATTTCAAGGTTGTTGAGGCCGAACCTTCGATGAGTGGTGAAAGGGGAGGGGGGGGGGGGGGAGTCGAGAGACAGTATAAGAAAGTACCTCTCAAGATTTTAGTGTCGGATTAGTGCGAGTCAAAGTCATGCCGACGACAAATTTGTGGGAATTCCCAAGTCCAAAACGACTTCCCTGAGAAAAGGATAATATAATAATTGTATTGACACGAGAGATGTATTCACGAACCCTCCGTTCGCTAGTGATGCGGAATAGGAAAGACGGTCGATTGGGACCTTCATCTCTCGTGTGTATATGTTTCAACAAAAATTAAAAATGTGAGAAAAAACATCTACTTGGCATCTTTTTGTCACTCACGCCCGACACGCATTCGGTGTACGCGCGTCTCTGGTGAATGACTTGAGCTAAAAGCTTAGAGACCTCAACCGAAACCAGGACCTTTATAAATTTTGATCGTAACCGGGACCGTAACCGGGACCTTTATGAAATTCAGTTCATAACCGTAACCGTAACCGAGACCTTTATAAAATATACATCATAACCATAACCGGGACCGAGACCGTTATTAATCTCACTTCGAGACCTTAACCGAAACCAGGACCTTTATAAAATTTGCTTTGTAACCGGGACCGTAACCAGGACCTTTATAAAATTCAGTTCACAACCGTAACCGCAATCGGGACCTTTATACATGAAGGTCTCAGTCCCTGGAAAAAACACAGCAATACTGTCAGTTGTTGGAGTTATGCTGTGTACAGAACCCTCAATTTCACTCTCATTATCACTTTCTCCAAAGATATCATTGTCATTATCCTCATCACTTGACTCCAGATCACTTACCTCGTCTAACACATACTTCAAGATATCGGAATTAATTGTTATATGTCTATTATTGTGACGAGAATTACTTGCCGGCGTACAACTGGACGACACCATTATTGCTTAGAACCTTGGCAGCAAACAGAGCCTCTTTGAATCTCTTTACATTCGATCATTATTTGATTGCTTTGAGAATGCACCCACTAAAATCATCGGTAACAAACTACTATCGACATATACCAAAAAATAAATGAACTCTGAAGCAATACTAGATCGGTAAAATATCCTACATTTAGCTCATTTTGAGAAAGTATCTCTTCCGTGGATAATCTGTGGCAGGCGACATTGTAAAACGGCAGGCAAACGTGCAAAACCGTGAAAAGGTTGAATACTTCGATTTTGAAAATGTTTTTTGTCGCCATAAAGAAAGGTGTTCAAGCTCGTCTTGCGAACGCCCCTGACCAACACCCTCCCAGTTATTATCAGCTGTTACTGGCTGGGCCAATGTGTTGGTGCGACAGCAACATTCTTGTCAGTGTAAGCCTAGAGGTTAGAGGTCTTGCCGCTTCATAGAGTGATGATTGGATTGAGGAAAATGATGTATCTTTTTCAAAAATATAGGTGATTTAGGGCCTAGATGATTTTTTGGTGGGGAAAACCCGGGTAGGTGTCTGGTAATGAGGATGGGTACCCGGGTAGAAAAATTCTACCTGCCGACATCCCTAATCAAAATGAACATTTCTTAAGCGTATACGCCTGACAATCATGCGATTCAAGATAAATAGATGACTCACACTATCGTGAAGGTATTGAAAATATCTGTGCTTCCCCGTTTTCAGAATTTCGATATATCATACTGCTATAAAGTTATCACCATAAAACTCATATTCCGCTAAATCGCCTCCCATGGACTCCCTAATTTCTCCACTGTATGTATATCTAATTTGCATTTTGTGGTCAAGTTCTTATTTCCGATGATACTTGGAAATTGAAAGATTAAAACTAAGCATTGACATGGAATACGTGGAATGTAAAAAGTGCACCAGTAGTAAAAGTAAAGATGAACGAATTTAGCATTAATAAAATAGACTATCAATGTAGATAATGCACACGAATGTGAACACACACATATATATATATATATATATATATTCCTTTTTTTTGTAACATGATATTTCGATTCTTCAAACATATTCCATTTCACTATAAATGTCTTTTTCAAAGCATCAGGTACATTTAGCTTGATTTTATTTTATGAAAAGTGTATTCAAATATGAAATTGGGAGAAACAAAAGGTCGAGTTGAGAAGGAGCGTAACCGTTATCTTTCCCCCAATTCCTATCGAAAGTAAGTTTCCTGCCTCGTACTAAAGAATGTGGAATTCTCATTGACAATCCCGTAGTTGTTAATCTAGAGCAGTGATGCACGACCTGCGGCTCGCCATGCTATGTTAAACGGCCCGCTGTCTGAATTGAAAAATTCTTCAAATTTTCATAGCATAATGCAATAACTTCCCAGGGAATTATACAATGAAAAGGTGTATATCTTCTTTCAGAAATAAGTAATGAAACTGGATGAAATTGCGCACATCTTACAGTCGACACACTGAGAGAATAGGATTCGTGCAGCCACCACAAGAAAACTTCATCGATATACAAATATGAGGTATTTCACAAATACACTCGTTATTGGTTGTTTTCAATAATTATAATGATTAAAAATGAGTCTATATGAAATATAGAAATGTATCTTGTGCACTTAAGCGAAACGAACAGTGAAAATACGGGTATGTCATTGGTGAATTTCATCCTTTTTCTGTCAGATGGTTGGTGGTTCTGTTAACCACACAGGTTCGTGAACAAGCAATGTTTCCATGCGAATCTTCTAAAAATAATATTTTTTCATGCAACAAGATTAGGCCCTACCTGTAATTTGAATTCATATATTTGTTTTGCCAAGTTGACCTAGAAGAATTCAATGAAACGCAATATCCATTTGATTTAAAAAATCAAAAGAGTCGCTATTAGTGTGTATCATGCCAAGCTGATTTTAGTGTTGTCATGTTGAAAATTATTCAGTGCACCAAAGTGATACCAGGATGCGCCACAGTAGGAATCCTATTCTCTCAATGAGTGGACTGTAGGTACTGACTATTTTGTACCTTGTGGGAGTATTCGGTTGTGCTAACCATCGTACTTGCTGATTCTGGCTTGGTTCCCAGTCCAGGTTATGTTTACTCATTTCTACTGCCCATACATTTCCCCAAGGCCACATGGCTGCTAATCACCAATTTGCAGGACGTACCCAATATTTTTCACCAGTTCATAGAAATTAATTGCGAAAGGTCCAAAAAAAGTACCTTAGTTAACCCTGTACATTTTGGTCAAAAAATTTTGTCCTCTGAAATTCATTGTTGAATTTCTCAGTTCTGTTGTTATTTATTCATATGGTTATCAAATTCGAACACAAATCCGGTCTCCGTTTCGAAATCGAGTTTAATTTAGAGATTTTAGAGCAAAAATCAACTTGGTGTACTCACCATGGTATATAGGGTCCTATATAGAATTCTGGAATCCTTCTAATTACTTTTCCATTAGCATTATTAGCAAAATTTCAACGGAATAACTCTTCTGAAATGTCCTCTTGTCTTCCTACAAAATTTTAGCCGAATCAAAAATGATGATTTTTTATGACTCTGAAAAGTGGCTGGAAATTGCAGTTTTTGGGTAATTCTGACACCTTTTTCTTGGAAGTGGCTGATGCGAGTATAGCCAAATTTGCTGAGGATTTTAGAGCAAAAATCAACTTAGTGTACTCACCATGGTATATAGGGTCCTATATAGAATTCTGGAATCCTTCTAATTACTTTTCCATTAGCATTATTAGCAAAATTTCAACGGAATAACTCTTCTGAAATGTCCTCTTGTCTTCCTACAAAATTTTAGCCGAATCAAAAATGGTGATTTTTTATGACTCTGAAAAGTGGCTGGAAATTGCAGTTTTTGGGTAATTCAGACACCTTTTTCTTGGAAATGGCCGATGCGAGTAAAGCCAAATTTGCTGAGGATTTAGGGACCATCAAGTCATACTCTTAAAAAAATACTAGAACATCATAGCTCTCACCAGTTCATAGAAATTAATTGCGAAAGGTCCAAAAGTACCTTAGTTAAGTACATTTCGGTCAAAAAATTTTGTCCTCTGAAATTCATTGTTGAATTTCTCAGTTCTGTTGTTATTTATTCTTATGGTTATCGAATTCGAACACAAATCCGGTCTCCGTTACAAAATCGAGTTTAATTTAAAGATTTTAGAGCAAAAATCAACTTAGTGTACTCACCATGGTATATAGGGTCCTATATAGAATTCTGGAATCCTTCTAATTACTTTTCCATTAGCATTATTAGCAAAATTTCAACGGAATAACGCTTCTGAAATGTCCTTTTGTCTTCCTACAAAATTTTAGCCGAATCAAAAATGATGATTTTTTTATGACTCTGAAAAGTGGCTGGAAATTGCAGTTTTTGGGTAATTCAGACACCTTTTTCTTGGAAATGGCTGATGCGAGTATAGCCAAATTTGTTGAGGATTCAGAGACCATCAAGTTATACTCTTAAAAAAATACTAGAACATCATAGCTCTCACCAGTTCATAGAAATTAATTGCGAAAGGTCCAAAAGTACCTTAGTTAACCCTGTACATTTCGGTCAAAAATTTTTGTCCTCTGAAATTCATTGTTGAATTTTTCAGTTCTGTTGTTATTTATTCATATGGTCATCAAATTCGAACACAAATCCGGTCTCCGTTTCAAAATCGAGTTTAATTTAAAGATTTTAGAGCAAAAATCAACTTAGTGTACTCACCATGGTATATAGGGTCCTATATATAGAGTATATCCGAGTATAGCCTAATTTGCTGAGGATTCAGGGACCATCAAGTTATACTCTTGAAAAATACTAGAACATCATAGCTCTCACCAGTTCATAGAAATTAATTGCAAAAGGTCCAAAAGAACCTTAGTAGAACCCTGTACATTTCGGTCAAAAATTTTTGTCCTCTGAAATTCATTGTTGAATTTCTCAGTTCTGTTGTTATTTATTCATATGGTCATCAAATTCGAACACAAATCCGGTCACCGCTTCGAAATCGAGTTCAATTTAAAGATTTTAGAGCAAAAATCAACTTAGTGTACTCACCATGGTATATAGGGTCCTATATAGAATTCTGGAATCCTTCTAATTACTTTTCCATTACCATTATTAGCAAAATTTCGACGGAATAACTCTTCTGAAATGTCCTTTCGTCTTCCTACAAAATTTTAGCCGAATCAAAAATGATGATTTTTCTATGACTCTGAAAAGTGGCTGGAAATTGCAGTTTTCGGGTAATTCAGACACCTTTTTCTTGGAAATGGCTGATGCGAGTATAGCCAAATTTGTTGAGGATTCAGAGACCATCAAGTTATACTCTTAAAAAAATACTAGAACATCATAGCTCTCACCAGTTCATAGAAATTAATTGCGAAAGGTCCAAAAGTACCTCAGTTAACCCTGTATATTTCGGTCAAAAATTTTTGTCCTCTGAAATTCATTGTTGAATTCCTCAGTTCTGTTGTTATTTATTCATATGGTTATCGAATTCGGACACAAATCCGGTCTCCGTTTCAAAATCGAGTCTAATTTAAAGATTTTAGAGCAAAAATCAACTTAGTGTACTCACCATGGTATATAGGGTCCTATATAGAATTCTGGAATGCTTCTAATTACTTTTCCATTAGCATTATTAGCAAAATTTACTCTTCCGAACTGAAATAACTCTTCTGAAATGTCCTCTTGTCTTCCTACAAAATTTTAGCCGAATCAAAAATGATGATTTTTCTATGACTCCGAAAAGTGGCTGGAAATTGCAGTTTTTGGGTAATTCAGACACCTTTTTCTTGGAAATGGCTGATGCGAGTATAGCCAAATTTGCTGAGGATTCAGAGACCATCAAGTTATACTCTTAAAAAAATACTAGAACATCATAGCTCTCACCAGTTCATAGAAATTAATTGCGAAAGGACCTTAGTACATTTCGGTCAAAACTTTTTGTCCTCTGAAATTCATTGTTGAATTTCTCAGTTCTGTTGTTATTTATTCATATGGTTATCAAATTCGAACACAAATCCGGTCTCCGTTTCGAAATCGAGTTTAATTTAGAGATTTTAGAGCAAAAATCAACTTGGTGTACTCACCATGGTATATAGGGTCCTATATAGAATTCTGGAATCCTTCTAATTACTTTTCCATTAGCATTATTAGCAAAATTTCATTGGGAATAACTCTTCTGAAATGTCCTTCTGTCTTCCTACAAAATTTTAGCCGAATCAAAAATGATGATTTTTTATGACTCTGAAAAGTGGCTGGAAATTGCAGTTTTTTGGGTAATTCAGACACCTTTTTCTTGGAAATGGCTGATGTGAGTATAGCCAAATTTGCTGAGGATTTAGGGACCATCAAGTTATACTCTTAAAAAAATACTAGAACATCATAGCTCTCACCAGTTCATAGAAATTAATGCGGAAGGTCCAAAAGTACCTTAGTTAACCTTGTACATTTCGGTCAAAAATTTTTGTCCTCTGAAATTCATTGTTGAATTTCTCAGTTCTGTTGTTATTTATTCATATGGTTATCAAATTCGAACACAAATCAGGTCTCCGTTTCAAAATCGAGGTTAATTTAAAGGTTTTAGAGCAAAAATCAACTTAGTGTACTCACCATGGTATATAGGGTCCTATATAGAATTCTGGAATCCTTCTAATTACTTTTCCATTAGCATTATTAGCAAAATTTCAACGGAATAACTCTTCTGAAATGTCCTCTTGTCTTCCTACAAAATTTTAGCCGAATCAAAAATGATGATTTTTTATGACCCTGAAAAGTGGCTGGAAATTTGCTGTTTTTGGGTAATTCAGACACCTTTTTCTTGGAAATGGCTGATGCGAGTATAGCCAAATTTGCTGAGGATTCAGGGACCATCAAGTCATACTCTTAAAAAAATACTAGAACATCATAGCTCTCACCAGTTCATAGAAATTAATTGCGAAAGGTCCAAAAGTACCTCAGTTAACCCTGTATATTTCGGTCAAAAATTTTTGTCCTCTGAAATTCATTGTTGAATTTCTCAGTTCTGTTGTTATTTATTCATATGGTTATCAAATTCGAACACAAATCCGGTCTCCGTTTCAAAATCGAGTTTAATTTAAAGATTTTAGAGCAAAAATCAACTTAGTGTACTCACCATGGTATATAGGGTCCTATATAGAATCCTGGAATCCTTCTAATTACTTTTCCATTAGCATTATTAGCAAAATTTCAACGGAATAACTCTTCTGAAATGTCCTCTGTCTTCCTACAAAATTTTAGCCGAATCAAAATGATGAATTTTTTATGACTCTGAAAAGTGGCTGGAAATTGCAGTTTTTGGATAATTCAGACACCTTTTTCTTGGAAATGGCGGATGCGAGTATAGCCAAATTTGCTGAGGATTTAGCGACCATCAAGTTATACTCATAAAAAAATACTAGAACATCATAGCTCTCACCAGTTCATAGAAATTAATTGCGAAAGGTCCAAAAGTACCTTAGTTAAGTACATTTCGGTCAAAAATTTTTGTCCTCTGAAATTCATTGTTGAATTTCTCAGTTCTGTTGTTATTTATTCATATGGTTATCAAATTCGAACACAAATCCGGTCTCCGTTCAAAATCGAGTTTAATTTAAAGATTTTAGAGCAAAAATCAACTTAGTGTACTCACCATGGTATATAGGGTCCTATATAGAATTCTGGAATCCTTCTAATTACTTTTCCATTAGCATTATTAGCAAAATTTCAACGGAATAACTCTTCTGAAATGTCCTCTTGTCTTCCTACAAAATTTAGCCGGATCAAAAATGATGATTTTTTTATGACTCTGAAAGTGGCTGGAAATTGCAGTTTTTGGGTAATTCAGACACCTTTTTCTTGGAAATGGCTGATGCGAGTATAGCCAAATTTGCTGAGGATTCAGGAGACCATCAAGTTATACTCTTAAAAAATACTAGAACATCATAGCTCTCACCAGTTCATAGAAATTAATTGCGAAAGGTCCAAAAGTACCTTAGTTAACCCTGTACATTTCGGTCAAAATTTTTGTCCTCTGAAATTCATTGTTGAATTTCTCAGTTCTGTTGTGATTTATTCATTTGGTTATCAAATTCGAACACAACATCCGGTCTCCGTTTCAAAATCGAGGTTAATTTAAGATTTTAGAGCAAAAATCAACTTAGTGTACTCACCATGTATATAGGGTCCTATATAGAATCTGGAATCCTTCTAATTACTTTTCCATTAGCATTATTAGCCAAAATTTCAACGGAATAACTCTTCTGAAATGTCCTCTTGTCTTCCTACAAAATTTTAGCCGAATCAAAAATGAGAATTTTTATGACCCTGAAAAGTGGCTGGAAATTTGCTGTTTTTGGGTAATTCAGACCACCTTTTTCTTGGAAATGGCTGATGCGAGTATAGCCACATTGCTGAGGATTTCAGGGACCATCAAGTCATACTCATAAAAAAATACTAGAACATCATAGCTCTCACCAGTTCATAGAAATTAATTGCGAAAGGTCCAAAAGTACCTAGTTAACCCTGTATATTTTGGGCAAAAATTTTTGTCCTCTGAAATTCATTGTTGAATTTCTCAGTTCTGTTGTTATTTATTCATATGGTTATCAAATTCGAACACAAATCCGGTCTCCGTTTCAAATCGAGTTTAATTTAAAGATTTTAGAGCAAAAATCAACTTAGTGTACTCACCATGGTAATAGGGTCCTATATAGAAGTCTGGAATCCTTCTAATTACTTTTCCATTAGCATTATTAGCAAAATTTCACTTGGGAAATAACTCTTCTGAAATGTCCTCTGTCTTCCTACAAAATTTAAGCCGAATCAAAAATGATGATTTTTTTATGACTCTGAAAAGTGGCTGGAAATTGCAGTTTTTGGGTAATTCAGACACCTTTTTCTTGGAAATGGCTGATGCGAGTATAGCCAAATTTGCTGAGGATTTAGGGACCATCAAGTTATACTCTTAAAAAAATACTAGAACATCATAGCTCTCACCAGTTCATAGAAATTAATTGCGGAAGGTCCAAAAGTACCTTAGTACATTTCGGTCAAAAATTTTGTCCTCTGAAATTCATTGTTGAATTTCTCAGTTCTGTTGTTATTTATTCATATGGTTATCAAATTCGAACACAAATCCGGTCTCCGTTTCAAAATCGAGTTTAATTTAAAGATTTCAGAGCAAAAATCAACTTAGTGTACTCACCATGGTATATAGGGTCCTATATAGAATTCTGGAATCCTTCTAATTACTTTTCCATTAGCATTATTAGCAAAATTTCATTGGGAATAACTCTTCTGAAATGTCCTTCTGTCTTCCTACAAAATTTTAGCCGAATCAAAAATGATGATTTTTTTATGACTCTGAAAAGTGGCTGGAAATTGCAGTTTTTGGGTAATTCAGACACCTTTTTCTTGGAAATGGCTGATGTGAGTATAGCCAAATTTGCTGAGGATTTAGGGACCATCAAGTTATACTCTTAAAAAAATACTAGAACATCATAGCTCTCACCAGTTCATAGAAATTAATTGCGGAAGGTCCAAAAGTACCTTAGTTAACCTTGTACATTTCGGTCAAAAATTTTTGTCCTCTGAAATTCATTGTTGAATTTCTCAGTTCTGTTGTTATTTATTCATATGGTTATCAAATTCGAACACAAATCAGGTCTCCGTTTCAAAATCGAGGTTAATTTAAAGGTTTTAGAGCAAAAATCAACTTAGTGTACTCACCATGGTATATAGGGTCCTATATAGAATTCTGGAATCCTTCTAATTACTTTTCCATTAGCATTATTAGCAAAATTTCAACGGAATAACTCTTCTGAAATGTCCTCTTGTCTTCCTACAAAATTTTAGCCGAATCAAAAATGATGATTTTTTATGACCCTGAAAAGTGGCTGGAAATTGCAGTTTTTGGGTAATTCAGACACCTTTTTCATGGAAATGGCTGATGCGAGTATAGCCAAATTTGCTGAGGATTCAGGGACCATCAAGTTCATACTCTAAAAAAATACTAGAACATCATAGCTCTCACCAGTTCATAGAAATTAATTGCGAAAGGTCCAAAAGTACCTCAGTTAAACCCTGTACATTTCGGTCAAAAATTTTTGTCCTCTGAAATTCATTGTTGAATTTCTCAGTTCTGTTGTTATTTATTCATATGGTTATCAAATTCGAACACAAATCCGGTCTCCGTTTCAAAATCGAGTTTAATTTTAAAGATTTTAGAGCAAAAATCAAATAGTGACTCACCAGGTATAAGGGTCTATATAGAATCGTCCTAACTT